>JAHXMU010000508.1:61481-86407 GCA_019455685.1 Philornis downsi
TGTTCGAAACAACCGGCTCAACAGTACCAATTATGGTTCATGGTCGCCCAGTTTCTGCAAGATCAGCCGACATTGTGGAGCGTGTTCGTGTTTCAGTTCACGACGGTTAGAGCGAACAATTATTGATACATGCTAGCAGACTTTTTGGTGCCAACTTTGCAAGAACTTCAAGGCAATACCTCGAGGATGTGGTTTCAACAGGATGGGGCCACGTGTCATACGGCTAGGGTATCCATGTTTGTTTTGTATGTTTTTCCTGGAAAACTCATTTTGAAAAGGGGGGATATTGAATGGCCCCCACGTAGCCCCGATCTCTCTCCATGCGATTATTTTCTATGGGGCTACCTCAAATCGGTAGTCTACGAGAATAATCCGACCAATTTAGAGCAGTTGAAGAGGAACATTATTCAGGAAAGTAACAAAATACCAAGAACAACTTTTCAACGAGTTTTCCGCGACTTTGGTTCCAAGAGTGTCAAGCAGCCGAGGGAAGCCATTTGGACAACAATATTTTTAAGTCTTAAAAATTCCCATGCTTCTACTTTTTAAAAATACAAATATTTTTTTTTATGTTTCGTAGTTTTTTTTTTTAATTGAATATTTAATATTGAATATTTAAAATGCCAACACCCTTATGGCCCACCCTGTATAATTCTGAAAACTATAGCAATTTCCATCTATACTATCAGCTCATCACCACCATTTTAAAAAGCTATTTTGAGATATTAAAGCTAATTTAAGACACTTTTAAGAGTTATCAATTCTTTATCAGTATATTGTCGTTTAAATTTTGTAACTCAATCAAGTGAAGGCCTGGTATAGCTATAATATAACAAACATACGGACTGACCGAGTAACACAATCGCTTATGGCCTAAAAACAATAAACAATCAAATAACCAGATGTGTGGATATGAGGTGCAAGTGCACTCATCGTTTTTACACCCCTACTAAGTTGGAGGCGTAACGTTATTATGGATAATAAATGCTACAATTTAAAAATATTAACTCTTATCGCTGAGCATGTGGAGGACGGCATGACCAAATAGAGTAATTTCGGCACAAAATATAAATTGTAGAATAAAAAAGCCCATCAATGGAGTTATCATTGTATGGAATGGCGATAACAACGAGGGGTACATTCGCACTCGGCCCTCGGTTAGGATATGGCAAATTACCATCAAACGCCATCTGGCGGGTTTTGCTATGTCATCGTGCGTCCATTAAGGTCTCATGTACTCACGACATCGAAAATCAGCGCTTATCAACTGCGCAAATTGTATTTTGTTTTTAGCTAATAGTAAATTGAAAATTTCGGTAATTTTGATAAGAAACTAGCGGAAGTATACAGATTTAATTGTGGTTTATACAATTAGTGGAAATCTGACACAAAATACAGTGACGTCAGTTGTTGTTACGTGATATCTCTAAGAGTCTATGGCACTTCAAAAATCTGAGCTTGTGCAAAAAAGGGTGTGTCTATTCGATTTTACTCACAAATTAATTGGATTTTAATTGTTAATTGTTTAATGTTTTCTACTGTGTCAAATGTAAACCCATGTTTAGTTCTGAAAATAATATAGTAATTTCGTACTGTTAAGTGTGCTACTAAATTCTCGCTTTTTTATAAAAATGCTACTCTTTTATGAAAACATGATTCATTGAAAGTATTGCCCATAGCCAGCTATTACATTTTCCCATCTTTTCGGCAAAGTTCGAAATCCGTCACGGTAAAACGGTTCATCTTTTGAGGATATTCACGAATCTAGTTATTCCTGATGCCGTCATACGGCTAGAACTGCTGACCTGCCAGACCGTGCGCCATCATGTTAAAGAGGGTACCAGACTGCAGCTTTCCTCATTATCATCTCCAACAGTATGTTGAAGAGGTCGCACGATAGACTGTCGCTCTGACTAAATCCTCGTTTGGTGTAAAAAGTTTCAAATTAATTCTCATGCAAAAAAAAAAAACGCCACAGAAGTCGATTTTATAGAATCATTTAAATACATATTTGTGTAATAATTCAGACAAATTTGGTTCAGTTAAGAAATTATTATTATTTCGTTATGCAAAACTAATAAAAATACAATTCTTGTCAATTCTTCTATGACTCCAAAAATTAAATTGTTTCAGAAATATTATAACGTTATTGGGATCTTTATGTACGAGTATGTTAGCTAAGGGCGGTCACCAAAACAAAATTAAATTCGAAAATAGTTTTTTTTACAGTCTCTGAAATCTAAATCTGATTCTGGCAACCGAATCAGAGTTGTATTGAATTTTGATCCTGTTTCATACACCTGAAAAGGAATTAGAAACAATTTTGATTCTAATTCAGTATATGAAAAGTTCTACCTGTATTTCAGTGAAATTTTTCAATTCGAAAACCAGAGAAAATTCATAATCAGCTGCCGAAACTTGAACCACTTTTACTTTTTGCAGTTTGATGGCAAGACTTACGCTCTGTCATTTAATCCATGGTTTCAGTTTTGATTCAGATTAAGAAAAGAAATTGCATAAAACTATATTTTCGTTTCAAATTCTCGAATCCAAATATACGTTTCATCATGCTTTGGTAAAAAAAACAAAGAATCAATGTAAGTTTTTAATATCGATTCAAGTAAAAAACGAATCAGTGCACTCGTATGAACCGAGTTGATCTTGCTAACATGAATCAGAAAGAAATTAGAATATCAAAACCGAAACGAAACTGAATTTTCGTAAAAGTAAATGATATTAACCGATGCAATAGATCATTTATCAGAAAATAGTATTTATGAAAATACTATACTACCCATAAAAAACTATTTTCTTATTGAATACTTTAAAAAGTAAACAATAAGATTTAAAATTGTATTACAAAATAATTGGGTCTAATGGCAAAAAATAAAGAAATTGATGCTGCTGAAAGAAAATTACACTTTTTTATTATATCAATGAATTAGTGAATCAAAAGAGCTTTAAGTACAGGGTGGCGCAATAGAACGTGCATATTTAAAAATAAATACAAAAGGTATGGTTAAATAAATTTAAGGCATTTCAGAGTAATAAATGGAGTTTATTTTTTAAAAATAACATCATCTAAATGGTGACCCTCTCTACGACGGCACTCCTCTAACCGCAAACGAAATTTATTGAAAACTTTCTTCAGTAATACTGGTGTAATGGCTGCCATTTCACCACGGATATTCTCCTTGAGCTGAACGATGTTTCTCGGATTATTACTGTAGACTTCGTGTTTGAGGTATCCCCACAAAAAAAAGTCAAGAGGCGTCAAGTCTGGACTACGTGGGGGCCATGGGATATCACCTCTTTTCGAAATCTGTCTGCCTGGGAACATCTGCTTCACCACCGCCATGGAGTCATTTGATGTGTGACAGGTAGCTCCATCTTGTTGGAACCAAGTTCTGGAATTCACTATTCTTGAACTTTCAATTACTGGAGCCAAAAATCCGTCGAACATCTTAACATAGCGTTCCGTATTAATCGTGACGTTTTGGCCCCGCGCATTTTCGAAGAAAAAAGACCAATTATTCCTCTGCCAGAGATTGCTGCCCATACTGTCACTTTAGGACTATGCAATGGTTTCTGGTGTTTGATTTTGGGATTTTCACTGTTCCAGTAACGACAATTTTGACGGTTTACGAACCCATTCATAAGGAAATGAGCCTCATCAGAGAAATGGATATTGTTAAAATTGGAAAATCGATTAAGCATTTCATTAGCAAATGCGAGTCTTGCTATGAAGTCAGACTCTTTCAATTCTTGTGTTAATTGCAGCTTATATGGATGCAGTTTAAGATCCAATGTTAAAATTCGTTGCAAACTTCGTCGCGATAATTGTAAGACAGACGATCTCTTGCGAGTTGACATTTGTGGATTTCCTCGTACTGACTCCATAACTCTCTCAACATTGTCTTCGGTCCTAGATGTTCTTGGGCGACCATTTGCTTGTGGTTTAAATGTTGAACCGTTCTCTTCAAAACGCTTTATCCATATTTTAATTAAATTAGCACTCGGAGCTTCACTAATTCGCCGTAGTCCATATTCAGCACAATATAGTAGCCTAGTGGCAATATATGAACGAGAGTTCTCGTAAAATGCGCGCACGCAAAATGCGCGACGCTTCCCGTCGAAGTGATTCATAGCGACTAAAACTCCATGAGCCCGCCAACCCAACGATGTAGGCGCACTGAATATAGCGGACCAAAGTAGATGCGATGAATGAAGTGCCACAATTCCTACAATTTCAATTGCTAAAAACAAAGAAGGGCTCTCAGATCAGGAAGTTATTGAATGATGACAATTTTTCACAATGTTTATTGGAGAAAGAATATCTGGAAATCTTTCAAGAGCATCGTGACCAATTTTCTAGGAAACAATAAGAGTGAAAACTACAGACAAATAGTTGCTGAATTAATGAAAAAATAGCGCAAATTAAGTGCACGAGTGTCACTCAAAATGCATTTTCTTCATTCGCTTTTAGATTTTTTCCACAAAACCTAAATGCAGTGAGCGACGAACAAGGGGAACGTGCTCAAATTCATTGATTTTTAATTAAACTAATGGCCTTTTTATGTAAAAAAACGAATAAAGACATTTTTTGTTCCCCAAAAACCTGGCGTGATAGAGAACTCCAATTACAGACTCGAATTCAGCCCCGAAAATTACCCTAGAAAAGATATTTAGTTGTTCCAGTCCAAAAACTTGTTGGCTAGTGTTAATTAGATCTAATGGCAAAAAATAAAGAAAATCATGTTGACTGGAGGAAAATTACACTTTCTTTTATTATACCAATAAGTCAGTGAATCAAAAGAGATTAAGTATAAATAATAAACGTGAATGCAGGTCTCACTTGTTAAGGTCTCCCTTATTCTTATATTCAACTCATAAAATACAATAAAAAACGTGCATCAATTTTCTTAAACAGAAGTTAGCGTTTTTTTTCAGTTTTTTTTCACCACAATTTTGTCTTTTTTTTCTTCAATATCAAATTCTGACAACACTGAATGTAGGGGACACAAACTTTAATAAGTAGATACGATGAATGAAACGCCATAATTAAATTAAATAGATAGAAAGAATAAACAACCGGCAATCGCATTAACTGAATCTGTTTAATTCTAGACGTTACTGATTAAATTACATTACACGATTCTCGATAAACTGCGTCTACAGATTATAAATTGCGATTATAAATACGATTGATATGATATATATTAATATTAATGCTGTGCGTTTTAATCGGTTCTTCGTAGAAGCAACACTTGCTTAAGTTCGATATTTACGTTACTTTACTTTTATCAATTACTTCTGGGTTACAGGTTTTCATGTAACTGATCAAACATTTCATTAGCCACTTTGTTTGTATTCCTATTATGAAGTCACATCGAAATAAGACAGTCGTTAAAACGATAAAAATAAAACTATTTCCCACCTACTCGATTGTACGGAAATTCCAGTTAGAATATACTAATATCCGGTCATACGCTAACTCAATTAGTATTCTACATTTAACACTCAAATCTCAACTATCATCATTACAATTATGGGTAATCTTTATCCCTTTTAAACGTTACTTGTGTACGAGTACATAGCGGGTTATCGAAATCTATTCACTAAACTACCAATCGAACACAAAACAAAAAAACACAACATTCAGTCATAACTGAGCCGTAGGAAACAGGTGTACACCGCAAACGTAGGGGGATCATAAAAATATACAAGAGCAGCTGTTGAAATATCTGCTCACGTATACGGAAATACGTTAAAACTCGAAGTGCTAGAATTTTGAATGACGATAAAGACTCCAATTTATTATTACAACAAGTTAAGGTTAAAATTGATATTTGTTTAAAGTTTTGTAACATTTTTCCAAATTAAAAGCCTGGGCAGCATACACGATTTATAATTGGGGTTTACTCACTATATTAAATATTACAACTCCCAAGCAAGATACGAGGTGTGATTAAAAAATAACCGTTATTTTCAATTGTTTTTCTAAAAGTATTTATTTATTCCTCAATTTCTATTTTATTTCCTTTAAAGTAGTCCCCCTCAGATATGATACACGTACGCCAGGGTTTTTTTCCAATCATCGAAACACTTCTAAAACCCGATTTTTGGTATCGCCAACAGCTCCTGTTTCGATTTTTCTTTTATCTCCTCAATCGTAGCAAAACGCTTTCCTTTCATCTTCAGTCTTCAGTTGTGGGAAGAGGAAAAAGTCAGCGGGGACCAAGTCCTGTGAATACGGTGGTTGAGGCATGCTTGCGGTTTTGTTTTTGGCCAAAAACTCACGCACAAACATCAATGTGTGAGCTGGTGCGTTATCGTGATGCAAAATCCATGATTGGTTTTTCTACAATTCTGTGCGTTTCTGTCGAATTTCTTGGCGCAAACGGCGCATAACTTCAAGGTTGTATTCCTTATTGACCGTACGACCGACCTTGTGGCAAGAATTCATGATGCACCACGTCATTGCAATCGAAGAAAACCTTCACATTCGACCGAACTTGACGTGCTTTTTTGGTCTTGGCTCTTTTGGACGCTTCCAATGGGATGATTGGGCTTTGGTTTCAATGTCATAGCCATACACCCATGATTCGCCACCAGTTATGACCTTTTTGAGGAAATCTAGATCGTCGTTGACGACGTTCAGCAGCTCCTGACCGATGTCCATGCGAAGTTGTTTTTGTTCAAAATTTAGCAATTTTGGAACAATCTCCACTGCCGCACGTTTCATGCCTAAAATATCCGTAAAAATTGCTTGGCATGAGCCGAACGATATGCCAACCTCATCAGCAACCTCTCTAATAGTGATTCGACGATTATCCAAAATCATTTTCTTCATTGCTTCAATGTTTTAATCGGTTGTTGACGTGCTCGGGTGACCGGGACGAGCATCGTCATTGACATCTTCTCGGTCTTCCTGACACCGGTTATACCACAATTGAACTTGAGCTCTGCTCATAGTATACTCGCCAAACGCCACACTCAACATTTCAAATGTCCTTTCACATTTAATTTCATTTTTTTACACAAAACTTAATACAGTTTCTTTGATCGATCATTTTTTCGAATAGTTAAAAATCGAAAAGCGCACCAAAACACGACTAACTTTTTTATCTATTAAAAACAAACTGACAATCCAAAATGGCTGATATTGTCAATATATATAACAGAAATGTGTACCAACGTAACAGAAAAAAAGTGCGAAAATCGAACATATGTAACTCACGAAATTTGAAAAAAAAACTGTTTTTTTTTATTACACCTCGTATGCACGATGTTGTTATTTATTTAAAGAACATTTAAAGATTTCGTGGAGCCGCATTTCACCAGTTTTTGTATTTTTCTTTCGTCAGAAGTAACTTTAACTATTATTCGTTAGTTTAAAACACTCTCACTTGGACCTGGAAGGGTTCCAAAATTAGTGTGTACAATTGTCCTTAAAATTACAAACTGTAACATATTTTAAATAATCGCAGATTTGATTTTTTTTATCAACTTTGTTTTTAATAATTTAAAAAAGACAAATAAATTTCACACAATTGCATGATTTAGAAAATTTACATTTTCAACCATACCGATCTTACTTATCAGTGCGATCCAATGCACCAGGTTACCATTATTACCGAGTGAATGAACGCCGGATTATTCATTTTTCGATTTCAAAAATAAAATGAAATGTAACACACCTAAAGTTATGATTTCAAAGAAACTTTTATCTCATTATAATGCTTGTATCTTGTCATCTAAATGACCGCCTCTGAATTTGTCAGAGCAGTGGATCTTTTTGAGGTAGTTTTCAACCACTTCTTTGCACATTTTGGGAGGTATCGCTGCGATAATTTGACAAATGTTGGTTTTTGAAATGCTCCAAGCTTTGAGGGTTATTCGCGTAAACACGGTCTTTGACGTAGCCCCACAAAAAAAGTCAAATGGCGTCAAACTGCATTATCTTGGTAACCGACTGACGTCGCCAAAACGTGAGATTACGCTTTCTCGAAACTTATCATGCAATACAGCCAAAATCGGTCGTGTTGTGTGACTCGTGGCACCATCTCGTTGAAATAATATATTGTCCAGTTCATAATCTTCAATTGCAGGTCAAAAAAAAAAGTCGGTTATCATGCGGCCATAGCGCTCTAAATTGATGGTAACGGTTTCTCCAGCTTTCGAAAACTCAGCATTAAAATCCTGTTGCTGTGGCATACAATCCCAATCAGCATATCTACGGCGTTGCGTTGTGGTCAGTCGGCTTTAGTTGTTGCGTAAGTTGGACTCCATATGGATTAAGTTGCAAATCCAAATGCAAAATATGCCATAATGAGCCGTAAGATAGGAACAATCGCTGAGAACGCCACGGAATTGACAAATTTTGATTAACCGCCACACTTTCATTAACAAAAGCGATATTTTTGGCAGTGCAAACATTGTGAAGGTGCACAGGCCTGACCACATCTGTAACACTTCCAGGCTCTTCAAATTTCTTTATAATCTTTTTAATCCTTTCACAGTAGGTCGATTATGACGACCATAATTACTCTGTAATGCTCGAAAAGTGCCCATGTTCGGATAACCACTTTTGTCGTAAGGTTTCATTTCGTACTTCGGCTATTTAACGATCCATATTCGTAAACCTTCCACTAAATAGGTAGCACTTCAGATGAACGGTATTTAACAATTGACAGCCTTGCCAGACCGGCGGTTTTGAAACTACTAAATGGGTAATCCTGTATAATATGCATAGAGAGGAATAATATAGAGATTCTAACTCTCCCCTTCAACATTTTGCTTCGGAGTATTATGAAGAAAGACGAGAAACGGGACGGGAGAGAGCGAATTTAGAATTATATACATATTTGTGTTGAGAATATATAGGGTCATCCATTCTTCGTTTTCAAGCTGGAAAGCTGGAAAAAAATACACATAAAGCTGTAAAGCTTTGCCATTATGTACGAAATGCAATGTCATTTAATTGACAGTCTCTCGATTATTTGCTGCAGTAGATACTTTTGAACTTCTTCTTCTTTGGTGGCGACTGGAATAGACACCCTTGTCTATTATACGCCGCCCGTAGAATATAATTCCAAGCGCTTCGATCTTCGGCGCTTCTCCTTCAATTCGTCACACCAAGTTTCGATAGTATTTCAAAAGCCTGGTCCTTCTAACGGAGTTTTTGTCGCCTTTCTCCGCGCCGCCCATCAAGTTTGTTGTCGAAATCACACAACATGACCCAGCCAACGCAATCGCTATTTATGCGTTTGACCACGCCGATGTTGACATATAGGTCATACAGCCTTTTGAAGCAATTTTAGAAAAAATAAGGCTTAATGACACCCCCAAACTAATGGCTTTTCCGCAATCATTTCCGAGTTCTCCAAACCCCATATGCAGTAATTTTGCTTATTGACGGAGCCGCCGAGTGAAAAATGAACTTCATCGCTGAAGAAGATTTTATTCGATTGAAAGTTCACGTTTTATTGGCCACTTTTGTAGTAAGTTTTAATTAGTTTTGCGCGTTCTTCGGTTGTTAAACGATTCATATTCGTAAATGGCTAACCATTCACTAAATAAATAACAATTCAAATGATAGGTATTTAACAACTGAGAGCCTTGAAATTGCTAAATAGATTACTAATACGGTTTTGAAATTACTAAATAAAGAACCCCATATTATAAATCTTCAATTAAAAATTGGTTAAACATTATAAACGGAAAATGTTTCCGTTGGCATGCGCATATCTAAAATGCTGGAATCAGAGCGAATATGTTCAAAATGATAAGTTTGAGGCTGTAAAAGATGTTGCCTAATTTTCAATATTATTTCATTAATAAATACTAAATATAATATACGAGTATATACCAATAAATATGTAATACAGGGTGGCGCAATAGAACGTGCATATTGCATCATCTTTTTTGCGGGGTAGGAAAGCCGCGGGCGGGGGATGTAGGCCACATCGTTGGGTTGGTGGGCTCATGGAGTTTTAGTCCCTATGAATCACTTCGACGGGAAGCGTCGCGCAATTTGCGTGCGTGCATTTTACGAGAACTCTCGTTCATATATTGCTACTAGGCGATTATATTGTGCTGAATATGGACTACGGCGAATTAGTGAAGCTACTTAATTAAAATATGGGTAAAGCGTTTTGAAGAGACCGGTTCAACATTTAAACCACAAGCAAATGGTCGCCCAAGAACATCTATGACCGAAGACAATGTTGAGAGAGTTATGGAGTCAGTACGAGGAAAGACTCGCAAGAGATCGTCTGTCTTACAATTATCGCGACGAAGTTTGCAACGAATTTTAACGTTGGATCTTAAACTGCATCCATATAAGCTGCAATTAACATAAGAATTGAAAGAGTCTGACTTCATAGCAAGGCTCGCATTTGCTAATGAAATGCTTAATCGATTTTCCAATTTTGACAATATCCTTTTCTCTGACGAGGTTCATTTCCTTATAAATGGGTTCGTAGACCGTCAAAATTGTCGTTACTGGAACAGTGAAAATCCCAAAATCAAACACCAGAAACCATTGCATAGTCCTAAAGTGACAGTATGGGCAGCAATCTCTGGCAGAGGAATAATTGATCCTTTTTTCTTCAAAAATGCACGGTTAATACGGTACGCTATGTTGAGATGTTGGACGGATTTTTGGCTCCAGAAATTGAAAGTTCAAGAACAGTGAATTCCAGAACTTGGTTCCAACAAGATGGAGCTACCTGTCACACATCAAATGACTCCATGGCGGTGGTGAAGCAGATGTTCCCAGGCAGACAGATTTCGAAAATAAGTGATATCCCATGGCCCCCACGTAGTCCAGACTTGACGCCTCTTGACTTTTTTTTGTGGGGATACCTCAAACACGAAGTCTACAGTAATAATCCAAGAAACATCGTTCAGCTCAAGGAGAATATCCGTGGTGAAATGGCAGCCATTACACCAGTATTACTGAGGGTCACCATTTAGATGATGTTATTTTTAAAAAATAAACTCCATTTATTACTCTACAATGCCTTAGATTCATTTTAACCATACCTATTGTATTTATTTTTTAATCTGTTTTTTAAATATGCACGTTCTATTGCGCCACCCTGTATATACCAAAAAAATCTCCAAAGAAACTTACTATCTACTCGATGGCTACCCGTTTATATGTAAACCCGATGATACTTAGTAGAATTTGTCGCTTCATATAAGTGATTCATTTCACACCGCTGACTAAGGGCATGCTAGAAAAATTACTGATAGCTTCACCTAATTAAAACTACTGCTATGTGGCGTAGGCGGTGTCGTGTGAACGCCACAAGCTACCAGCTGTAGTATTTCCAGTAAATGTGTTATTTATGCAAATATTTTCCAACTCTAAAGGAGGACATACCATATACAGTGTATGGAATGGAACACACCCTTCAGCTGTGCTTTCTTGTTTTCTAAGTGCTGTCGTGTTGCCTTTTTGGCTTTGTCGCTGTGCTCGAGCGTTTTTTTTTTTGCGCTCCAGTTGTGTGGACTCAAACAAAAGTAAATCTTTGCGTAGATTTCTCTCAAAGCCAGATTTAACATCTGTTTGCACACATGCCATATTGTTGGTTCACTAACTCAACTCAAATTGAAATGAAATCCATTGTTATTTTATATTTTTATTTGAAATTAATTTATGCAAAATTATTAACAATTTTTTTTGTTTAATATATTTTATTAACACTTTTGCAAAACTGTACGAATAAAATCTGATGTAATTTTATCATCAGATTACATCGTCTCGCTGTTTCGCAGTTGATTATTGCAAAAATGCAACAAAATACTACAAATTCTTGTTTTCCAGTTTTGATTCGAGTTTCGATTTCATATTCAGAACGATATGATAATTAGTTTTCCGATCGTTATTGTTTATATGAGAACAGTTGATGGGGATGACGACTGGCTTACCCAAGATTTCATCAGTTTTTTGTTATGAAATCCTTTTAAAATTAAAGGGCGATTATAAGTATTTGCGGAATTTACTTTAATGGGGTGTAGTCAAGATTTCTAAAGATACCTTCTGTATATGATGAAATTTATATATAAAAATTAACAACAGATTGCATCAGGTATACAAACAGTTGGTAAAATTTTAATTAATAAAGGGAATGGATTGGATTTCGATAGAGGCTGATAAGTGTAGTATTTTTGTCTTGTAAGGGAAAAGAATAAGAACGGTAATAAAGTCGAAAGGAAGAAAATCCAGCAAAAGGAAAAACTAAATAGTTTTCCTTTGAGAATTATATTTTCATTACTTCCAATGGAACAGTATAAGCAGATTTTCTATATCCATAGTTTAGTAGACAATAAAATTCCATGACACGAGAGGTGAGTACATAATGTTAATGTTACGCAGAATAAGTACACTTTAAAATAAGTACTGGCCATTACCTACATTGCTACAGTAGGAGTACTTTGTATTAGCTTCCAAAGATGTTGTTTAAGAACCACTACTTCTTAATCGGAGCATCAATTTATTTTCACTTATAAAAATGCGAGGCCGTGAAAAAACAAAAACGTGGCTTACGCTGGTTCTTTAGTTCTGGAGGGCCATCGCAAAAAAGTGCTTTCTTCCTACGGCAAGCCCATGTAAAAATTCACTTAGTATAGAAATTCTTTTCGCGGGCTGTGAAAACTGCAGTTGTGTATTATTGGACAAGAAGCTGAATTTGAATCTCAACATCCTGGGTAGGACGAAAAAGGTCACAGCGGCGCTATATGCATGCTAGATGGCAATAGTAAAGCAATGGGGATTAATGGGTATTGTTCGCTTGTTATATACTGAAGTAGTAACACCAATAATGTTGTATGGAGTTATCGCATGGTGGGAGATTCTTCAGAAGTCCACATATTGTGGACTTCTGGACAAGATCCAGAAGATAACTAGTCTGTACATCACAGACAAGGTCCAGAAGATAACTAGTCTGTGCATCACAGGTTCGCTCCGCACCATCCCATCTGATGCACTAAATGTAATTTTGCATTTACTACCTCTGGACATAATTGGCATGCAGGCTGCCGCAGCTACGGCACTAAGACTAAGAGAGCTGTCACAGTGATCACACAGTGGTTATGGTCACAGTGTGATCCTTAGCATGGTGCCTGATATAACAGCCACTATTGACTACACTCTGGCTGAACCACTGTACGACAAGAAATACCATATACTTATACCAGATAGAGATACATGGAAATGTAGAACTCCTAGTATAAGACTCTGCATCGACTTCTACACTGGCGGCTCAAAATTAAATAATCAAGTAGGTTTCGGGACCAAGGGCTAAGTATAGCAAGAAGACTACCTGATTACTGTGGTGTTTCTTTTTCGGTCAAAATATGGCAGAATCGACTAGCACTTACAGATGGCGCCGTCTATTAGCAAACAGCGGGAACTTAGTTACTCCCCCAAATATGGATTGTAGCTATGTGGTCGTTGACGGAGTTAAACCACAAGATAAATTGGTCAAGTATCCGACCCATTACACATCCACATTCAAATGAATATGTTTCTGTACAGCAGCTGTAGTAGATTTCAAAGTTTTTATTTCGTTTCCATCCTTGTCCAATCCATCATATTCTCATGATGGCGGTGATGTGGATAGTGGTATTTGCACGAGATATTCGCCAACCGAATAGAGATACCCAGACATCCAGCATATTCTTAAATGTTGGCCCTTAAAACTATTCGTCGAATTTTAAGAGTTTTCGTTTCTCCCGCTTCTCCCATGAAAGAAGATAATCAATACTTCTCACATACGAGTATGACGATTATTTGGCACAAAATCATACATATTCACAAAGGAATATAACGTCATAAGAAAATCGCTATTGTGCGGACGGGATATGTTTACCATATGCCTAAACTTGGCTCTCGAAGTTTAAGTTATGACAGAATCGACTAACACTTACAACTGGCGCCATCTATTGGCAAACAGCGGGAACGTAATTACGCAACTAATACATATTTATGATATGGATAGAAATTACTTCTGAATTAATCTTCGTTTTTCTAATAAAATAACCCACAGCGCGACAGCCATATTTCAGATCACTGAACCTGTGACATTCGGTGGTTTTCAATCGTACATACATCATTACAAAATAGTTATGATAGTGTTCAGAATGTTTAAAGCATCAAAAATATTTATGATGATAAGGCCAGCGATCTCAAATACAAAAATCTCGATTTCTTCAGACGGAGATGGAATCTAATATAATTTTGTTTATAGCTCACATTATAAAGATAATTGCCGGGAACATTTCACTCCACCACTTATCAGTGGTGATTCGTTTCAAAACCTTATACAGCCAGTCTTTCTATTACTGTTCTCTTTCTCCACCATCACGTCGTTCACCCTTGCACATGTTTCTTTTTTGCAAACAGATGGCGTCGTATTTGTAAAATGCAAATGATTCGTTCATTTTATGTTCAAGAATTCAATGTCACATCAATAAACCTCTAACATAATTAACATATGTATATTAAATTCAAAAGACCGTTAGACGGGGAAAAAATAAAACTAATTTTAAATTAGAACATGGTATCGAAGTAATAAACTTAAATCGCACACCTGTTGAATTTGCGGTTTTCACATTGAACTGAATACAAAATGAAATCATAACAAACTGCCCTCTCTTGTTGTTTCAACATTCGAACTGCATGATCACGAAGTAAATAATTTCTTAGAGTATGGCAGAGGTCAATAAACCTGAGATTGTAGTCACAACTGCTCCGCGACTCGGACTAAAAGTCTAAGCAGTCGCAACAATAATTGCAAAGTACAATTAAAATAGTTATTGGAATGTGATTTAATGCCTGAGAGCAGTACATGCAACTAATGAACGAAATTCTTATGAATTACACAAATATTCAATAATTTCAATAATGATAAATGAGCAGTTAATTAAAATTATAAGAATTGATAAGGGAAAATGTGGTTATACAATTGAGTACCCTACATAAGAAATTAAAGATTTAAATCATGTGGATACGATCTGATAGACATCGTTTGAAAACAACTTAGGGAGGTCCATGTGGTGATATCTTCAATTGGTGTCACATTGATTCGGTATAGGGGCGATTGCGACCGTAAAAGAACTGAAGCTGCAAACCTCTTTGCAATTGGCTATAAATATGTATGAGAACAATTTAATACGGGCCATAAGTTCGGCAAAGAAGAACATTATATAATATATCGAGCAATTCGCAAGGCGGTCCAACTTGTCATGGGAAGGCTTGTCGTAAGAACATCATTTTCTCAGGCATAACATTATATTTTCTGTTAAAAAGTAACAGGAATTGATCATTAAAGCCCAAAATATGTAATATCCATTCAAATGGTTATACCGCCTTCAGGCTCCATTCGAAATATTACACATTTGCCAACGAATAATTTAATCATGAAAACATTTTTCGAACGCACTTTCAGGAAAAACTTCCTTTTTCGTTGCGAATTCTCTTTTATGTAGTCTATCGACTAAAAACGGTTATCTCCAACTGGCAATTTCAGTATTGGAACCACACGGTGAATAGGGTTAATGATACTTGTTGAGTTATTGACCAGAAATTCTGTCTCAATAACAGCCATGTGAACAGATGCGTTATCGTTCCGCAAAATAGTCTATAAGATTTCTTTCCACAAACATGATCTTTTTCGTCGAATTCGGTTTTCCAAACGCCACATAATGCTCAAATAATATTCTTTAGTTACCGTCTGAACTTCTGCAAAGAAGTCCGAGTGCGCAGCAGTGCGATCATCAAGGAAAATTTGACACCAACTTTGACGAATATTTTTTTATTTGTTTCGGCTCAATTGGAGGGGACCATTTTGAAATTTTTTATTTGATTTGCACATCGAACTCATAAATCCATTCTTCACTACCAGCTGTAATGAGTTTTATGAATGTAAGTTCGGAGTTTAGAATGCCTTCAGCTTTTGAGTTTTCTGGGAAAATTCATGTCGTTCAGAACTAGGCTAGCGACAACGTATCACATATCCTAACACTTATGAAAAGCGGTACGAATTACTTCAGCTACCTATCCCTTTATACATATATATGGTATTATATAGATCAGACGTAGCGCGGTATACGTCTTCATCATATCGGAGTTTGTCTGAATGTTGTATTTCATATCCAATCACGGCAGTTGTCTTCAAGTAGGGTATATTTGTCGAGGACATGCACCAGTCGAATAGAGGCGCTTTCTCTGCAAAGTGTCCGGACATGCCATATGCACTTCCTTAACTTATGGTCCTATAGAGATTGTGAGAGAGCTAAATATGTTGGATGGTCAGCTTCTTTCTTTTCCGTAGTGTTTTCAAATAAAAATTTACTTACAGAGTTTCTGGGTTTTATCAATACATTTGAGGTTTTCATTACTTTCTTTTTTGTTGTTCATAAAACATCTTTTTGGATTATTGGGCCGCGACCTCCGATATTAGTTTTGCCATAGTCAAAATCCAATAGGCTAGCATTTGCAATGAGTTAAAAGACCCCGTAGAGAGAGAGAGAGAGGGACAGAGATAGAGAGACAGAGGGGAAAAGAATATGCGAAAAATAGCATAAAAACCACTTGTTGGGATCCAAGAGTAAATAATTTAAATTTGCATTCGAAACCTTTGTATTCAACATGGGCTTGCTGCCATAGGAGAACTGTTATTCTTTTATACTGATATTTCAGCACTTCGGAAGCAGTGAATAGTAATGAAAAATGTGATGTTTTGATAAATTCAATTAATTAAAATATGTTCACATTAATACTATTGGAATTATTTTGGGATTCTCGGTTGTTCTTCCAAATCATTTTTATCTAATCAGAAATTATTCGAATCAAATAAATCATTTTAAAGTTAAACACTTTTGGACGCAATAAAAGCGTAGTTCCCTGAAAAGAATTACAATTTTTTTTTCTTTGCTGGGATGTTACCAGTTTACATAAGAGGCAGAACGACTAAGGGATAGGATTGCATTTAGGTTATTCGAATAATTGCCATGTCACGTCAGCTACCACCAGACGGATGGATATCCGGTTTCGTTATTAAGGGACAGTTGGTGCAGCTCAAGATTTGTGACCTGGATCGAAAGTCGCGGGTTGCGTAGAAATATTTCTGGTTATTCCGCTGTGAGAACAATTAGAGACTCCAAATTACCCTTGCTATCAGGCGAATACATTTTTTCATTTATCTGTTATTATTTAAATATTTTTAGATACAAAATAGATTAAGTCTTATGAAATATCCTTTAAATTCTATGACAGATGTTAAACGTCAAGTCAAGTATGACAAGAAAGAAAAGCGTTCTAATTGTGTTTTCAATACAAATATGAATTTGTTAACTTATTTATTTTATTAACTGTCAGCGAAGTTGCCATAGGGCCCTTGAGGTCGTTGTACACCACCGTTCGATGGCAAATTGTTCTTAATACTCTGTATTTGCATGGCATTTACAATACTTTACTCTGAGCCTAAGGTAATTTCCATTGCGATTGCCTTCATTAGATCATTATAAATAGCTTGAACTTGTATAAAACGTAGCGACAGACGTGCCAGATTTTCATACATTTTCAGAATTTGCTCCTTCCTAATATTTTAATTGCTATTTTCTTTCAATGAAACAACAAATTGCAGCAGCAGCAGCAACAGCCACAGCCACACAACAACAATGGCGTCAACTGTCATAGAGCGTATAAATAATTTATTGAAATTAGTTTTAATAATTCGTTGTTGTTGTTTCGCTATGTGATACATTTAAAATGCAATAAACCCAACTAATTACATCAGCTAAATATTGTTTTCCATTTGCATTTTTTCCAATCTGTGCCAGGTTACTCTCTGAACTCAGTCATTACCACCACCATCGAATAGGGGACTGACTACTCACTGATCATCGGCTCGGAGTCAATTAGAACAAAAAGTTCTCGATAGTGGCGTCAACAACAACAGTTGTTGAAAATGAAAGGCATTATTTAGATGCTGATTGACTTGAGGGATGGATTGGGAGGGGTTCATAATTTGCGTAATTTATTTTTTCTTAGAAAGCCTATAAGCTAAAATTATAGTAATATTTTTTCACTTAATTGGTTTTACCGATCATGCACTGTGGAACTGAGGAGAATATTTGAAAATATTGAGTGAAATTTTAGAATGGGCATAACATATAAGTTTCTGATCTTTGTGCGGACTTAGACAGCCAAATGGTGAGAAGTTCAGACCCAAACCCACAGTACCAACCACAATTTTATAAATTTTATGTAAATTACTGAACGAAGCTCTTGCGATGCTGCAGAAGTGTAGAGAGTGCCAGAAGAAAGCAAAATGTTAACTTTACGAAGCCCCCTTGTCTCAGCACTAAACAACTGATGTGTGCTCAATTATACTGAATATAGAGCAAAATATTGAGTAAAGTTAAATAAAACATACATAAAGCTTGGATATTGCCATTATGAAAGGAATACAATGTCAGCCGTAGTTTCAGGTAGTTTTCGACCACTTTTTTGGCGATATCTCGGTAATAACATGGCGCTTGTTGGTTTTCAAATGCTACGTTTGGGGATTATCTGCGTAAATACGGTCTTTGACGCAGCCCCACAAAAAAAAAAATATATAACGGCGTCAAATCCCATGATCTTGGTGGCCAATTGACGCCGCTAAAACATGATATTACGCTTGATGGAAACTTCTTATACAATAAAGGTAAAATCGGTCATATAGTGTGGATCGTAGCAGCGTCTTGTTGAAACTACATGCTGTCCAGTTCATAATCTTCAATTGCAGGCCGAAAAAAAACGCGGTTATCATACGGCCATAGCGCTTAGAATTAAAATTCGGATTATACGCCACACTTTCACTAACAGAAGCGATATTTTTGGCAGTGCGTACCTTTCGATGATGTGTAAACCTGACCACATCTGTAACGCTTCCAGTCTCTTCAAATTTCTTCATAATCCTGCCAATTCCTTGCACAGTAGGTCGATTATGAGGGCCATAAGCAGTCCGTAATGCACGAAAAATACCTAGATATAGGCAAATCTGAATGCGCACTGAACAGTCACTTTTCTCATGCAATGGCTTTTCTACAATCACTTCTGGATTCTCTGAGTCCCATAAGCGAAAATTTTATTTGTTGTCGTAACTACCGAGTCAGAAATGAGCTTTATCGCTGAAGAAAATATTATTCGATTGAAAGCCCACTTTTGAATCACCAGATTCGTAAACGGCAACCTTTCACTAAATAAACAAAACTTCAGATGAAAGGTATTTAACAGTTGACAGCCTTGCCAGATTGGCAGTCTTAGAACCGCTAAATGGATAGCCCTATATAATGTCTGTGTGTACAAGGGAAAACGACTTAAACACAAATATTGAGTTTTTAGATATTAAAGCAGAGCTGATAAAAAGCCTGCATCAGCTCCTAAATACGATTGTGGTCGAATAAAACATGTCCGACGATTGATTGAACTGTGTCCAGTGTTTAAGAAAAGGCGATCAAAGTGTTTGTAAAAGCTAACACGGTATCAGTTTTTAACCCATTGCTTAAAGTCTTTTCGAGTGTGATATGTGAAAGACTAAAGCCTATTCTAATTGACCTGAATGGACCTTATCAGTGTGACTTTAGACCTGGTAAATCAACAACTGACCAGATATTCACACTACTACAAATTCTGGAGAATACGTAAGAAAAACAGGTCGACATGTACCATCTTTTCGTCGATTAAAAGCTGCCTTCGATATCCCGATACGGCAAAAACTGTATGAGACCATGTCCGAGTTTGGAATTCCTACGAGGCTTATACGTCTTTGTAGGATGCCGCTGACTGACACGAAGTCCTCAGTAAAGATAGGCAAAGATCTTAGCAAGCCTTTTTCATACCAAACGAGGATTTAGGCAAGGCGACAGTCTATCGCGTGACCTATTCTATATACTGTTGGAGATGATTATGAGGAAAGCTGCAGTTAACACGACTGGTGCCATCTTTAATAAAAGCCAAATGTTCCTCGCATAAGCACATGATATAGACATCATTGGCAGAAAACTGTCAGGTATTACTGCAGCCTTCTCAAGTATCGAAAAGGAAGCAGCGAAAATGGGTCTGGTGGTAAACGAGGATAAAGCAAAGTTATTGGTTTCAACGAACAAAGAATCTACTCGTTTGGAATGCTGTGTGAACGTTGAAAACTATAATTTTGAAGTAGTGGAAGAATTCATCTACCTCGTTTCCGCTGTAAACAAAACGAATGACGTCAGCATGGACATAAAGAGGAGAGTATTGCTTGCTAACAGACGTTACTATGAGCTAAGCAAGCGATTCAATGATAAAGCCCTCTCTCGACAAACAAAAATCCGACTGTACCAGATGTTGGTTCTGCCTGCTTGTTATATGGCGCAGAATCCTGGGTTATAACGCAAGCGGATGAATCAGTACGGGCAGTTTTCGAGAGGAAAATACTCCGGAAAATATATGAGTCCATCATCGTTAACGAAGAGTATTGGCGTCGCACGAACAATGAGCTGTATGAGCTATATGCCGACATCGACGTGGCCAAACGCATTAATATACAGCGATTGCATTGGCTGGGTCATGTTGTGCGGATGGACCCAAATGCTCTGGCATGGAAAGTTTTCGAAAATGAACTCGATGGACGGCGCAGAAGAGGGCGACCAAAACTTAATTGGACAGACCAGGCTTTTGAATATTATCGAAACTTGGAGTGACAAATTGGAGGAGAAGCGCAGAAAATCGGAGCGCTTGAAATTATTTTCTACTGGCGGCGTATAATAGATAAGGATGTCTATTCCAGTCGCCACCTATGAAGAAGAAGATATTAATGTTTTTCAACAAATCGCTATAATGGGAATTTTTTTTATAACTTTCTAAGTATACGGAGTTATAAAATCACACTTGTGCGACAATAACTGTCTTAAGGACGTACATACGAGGTGTGTTCAAAAAGTATGGTGAATTTTCATTTTCCTCAAAATACATTTATTTATTCATTAATTTGTATTTTATCCCCTTCAAAGTTGTCCCCCTCATATATAATACACTTGTGCCAGCGTTTTTCCAATCCTTGAAGCAGTTCTGATATGCACTTTTTGGTATGTCCTTGAGTTCTCTCAGCGATTCGGTTTTTATATCCTCAATCGTCACAAATCGCCGTCCTTTCATGAGTCTTTTCAATCTTGGGAACAGGTAAAAATCGAAGGGACCAAATCTGGTGAATACGGTGCCTGAGGCATAATAACGGTGTAGTTTTTGGCTAAATAATCTCTCACAAGCAAAGATGAGTGAGCAGGTGCATTGTCATAATGCAAAAGCCATGAATTTGTTTTCCACAATTCCGGGCGTTTTTTTCGTATTGCTTGACGCAAACGGCGCATAACTTCAAGGTAATACTCCTTATTTGCTGTACGACCTTGTGGTAAGAACTCCTGATGCACTACGCCACGGTAATCGAAGAAAACAGTGAGCAAATCCTTGACATTTGATCTAACTTGGCGTGCTGTTTTTGGTCTTGGCTCTTCTCGACTCTTCCATTGGAACGATTTGGCTTTGGTTTCGATGTCATAACCACACGAGTACATCCACTATTCGTCACCAGTTATGACCGTTTTAAGCAAATCTGGATCGTGGTTAACGCCATTCAGCAATTCGTAAGCGTTGCTCATGCTGCGTTGTTTTTGGTCAAAATTCAGTAATTTTGGAATGAACTCCGCTGCCACACGCTTCATGTCCAAAATTTCCGAAAAGATTGCATGGCATGAGCCTACCGATATACCGACATCCTCAGCAACTTCTCTAATTGTGATTCGACGATTCTCCATAACAATTTTCTTCACTTTCTCAACATTTTTTTCTGTTGTTGATGTTCTCGTCCAGGGCGTCCAGAGCGAGCGTCGTCATTCACATCTTCTCGACCTTCTGTGAAAAGCTTGTACCACTTGTAAATATTTTTTGACTCAGAGTACTCTCACCGTATGCTACTGTGAACATTTCAAGTGTTTTTGAGCACTTAATTCTATTTTTTACCGAAAATTTGATGCAATTTCTTTGATCCATTTTTTTCGATAGCAGAAAATCGCCGTACACATAAAACACTTGTCTTACACAACAAAACGTGCTATATGGATAAAACCGTCAACATATCTTCGAGGC
The DNA here is from genome assembly GCA_019455685.1 of Philornis downsi. Lineage (NCBI taxonomy): Eukaryota > Metazoa > Arthropoda > Insecta > Diptera > Muscidae > Philornis > Philornis downsi. The sequence continues at coordinate 83,668 of JAHXMU010000508.1, forward strand.
GAGTGTACCTACATAAAAAAAGTAATAATCGAAAGTCGAATGTTTGTACGTAGCCCGCGAAATTTGAAATTTCGCCTTTTTTTTTGAACACAACTCTTAAACAGTAACAAGAAAATAATATATTTTTTCAAATATCCATAGACCACAGATATAAAACCCCACTTCCAGTAATCAATCGCTCGATCTCGAGAATACACCCATTGGATTATGCCCACTGTATGACGATTCATAATATTTTGCAGCATGAACAATTTGTAAAATGTGTAGTAAATTTACTCCAATCAAAACGTATAGAATAACAAATCCGCAGCTACTAAATTTGTTTTGAATACAAAGATCATTACAAATTATTAACAGTTGTAGCAAGCGATACCCCTGTACGTATTTATTGGCATGAATAAAAGCGAGTAATTAGAAACATATGCGCCAACTGCTGACAGCTATTGCGACACAACTGGCTCGTGGTTTTTAAAGTTCAATCTGTGTGTTTTCAACACCCCTACGATTATGACTCTAAACGGCTCTCGATAAGTACATGATAGGGATCACTGCATGTGTATCAGCGATAATTGAACCATCTTCCTCAATAATGAATACGATTCCACAATATATTTGATGTGGTTTGTCTTGTTACATCCATCTGTCAAATGTGCGCTCTCCTATCCTATCGCCCGCCGTCTGGCTTTCTGAATGGCCGCATGTCACATGTTAGCTAGTCGTTTTGCACTTGTTAAATGATCATGTTTCATACAAGTGATCGATCGATCATTTATTTGAATATTTTCGAAATCTGGTAAATCGGTATTATGTTATCTTAGTTTATAATCTCATAAATACTTGTAACTGTTGCGATTTGTTATTGTGGCTTTAGACATCTAATAAATACAAACGAGATCGTCGTATGCGAGGCCTGAGCGCCTGACTACATATATTGAGTTGTAGTTTTTAATCAAGGCATAGATAGACAGCCTCTAGTTTAGCTAGCTAGCGGGGTTTTACAGCTTATTTTTGTTTCTCTCAATGAATCATAAAACAAATACTAAACAATGGCGGGGGAAATTTAAATATTATAAAAATGTACAAATTATTATGATTAGTAAAATACGTTTTAATGACAGATCACCATTCAGACAAGCGGGTGATTAGTTCAATGACATTTTCGTAATGAATTATATGGAAAATGCGATTCAGTAATAATATTTTTAATTATGGGACAAATACAAGTATATTTTGAAGTGGATTTTGATATGCTTGAAATGTATTTTGTGTTAAGTGTGTTAGTTATTGCGTCATTGTCTATACCGTGACGCAGTTTTCTAAAATGAATGGAAATATTGACCTCATATAATAGAGATAAAGCACGAGAATTTTACAAAATATAAAAACCAAAGGTTACGGTACGATTCTTCGCCCCTGTACAAGGACAACGATGGATATTTGGTCACAAACTTGTAAAGGGTGTCCCAACAAGAACGCAAGATTTAAATTTAACGCCATTCGAAGTGTCATTGTTTGATATTTGAACAATTGTTATTGTTTGGTAGTAGAAGATACGAGGTTAGTAAAAAGGGAGCGCTACACGAATGAACAACGCATTCTCATTGTGAAATTGTTTTACCAAAATGGTGAAAATTTTGCGGCTACAGTTCGCGAATTGCGATCAATTTGGGGTCACAATAATGCTCCAAAAGAGTCAACTGTAAAGATATTAATGGATAAATTTGCCTAAACTGAGTCTGTTAGTGATGTAAAGACAACAACGCGCCTTCGACCAGGTCGATCGACCGAAAATGTCGCAGCTGTACGTGATGATGTCGCTCAAACTCCATCCACCTCAATTCGACACCGAGCTCAGCAAATTGGTGTCACTCCAAATCCACTATGCAGCGAATTTTGACGAAAGATTTGCTTCTTCATACATACAAAGTTCAATTGACTCAGGAACTGAAGCCAGCTGACCATGGACAGCGAAGGGTGTTCATTAATTGGATATTGCAGAGACAACATGAAAATGCTGATTTTGCCGATAAAATCATCTTTTGTGACGAGGCCCATTTTCATCTTGATGGCTTCGGCAAAAGCCAGAATTGTCGCATTTGGCGTGAGGAAAATCCTCGAGTGATTCACGAGAAGCAAATGCTTCTCTGGTGTGAATTTTGGGCTGGAGGAATCATTGGACCTCTTTTGTGAAAATGAGGCATGTCAAGCGCAAACTGTCAATGGTGTTCTGTATCGTGAAATGATAACCAGTTTTTTCGTGCCTAGAATTGAAGAAATGAATGTGGAGGGCATGTGGTTTCAACGAGACGGCGCCACATGTCATACATCCAGAGAAACAATTCAATTGCTGCATCAGTCATTTAAATCTTGCATTCTTTTTGGGGCACTCTTTAGCAGCATAACATCAAGATATTTGGCTTGCCTTGTACGTTGTCCTGTTGGGCAGAATTACTATATAGTTCATATAAATTACATTTTGTGGCAGAAGATTCCAATTCAGGTGAAGTAATCGAACAATAAAGTCTAAGTTGAAGGCCTGATTTAGACGATTTCTCATACTATTTTATACTGTTATTTAAATAACGCAATTCCATCTCCCTTTAGTAAAAATATATTCCCATAATATCTTTAACATATACCCATCACTTTATATTCCGATCATATTTTCAGTTATGTTTTTTTTTCTCACGAATATTATCATTTAATTAATACCATTATGTCAGCTCACCTGTGTGGCTGT
>JAHXMU010000508.1:96407-110905 GCA_019455685.1 Philornis downsi
AAAGTGACTGTAAATTTTTTCCAGTTGTTTTTTTGTTTTGTTTTGTTTTTTACTTTTGTTAATGCTCCGATTGTTGTTGATGCGGTTCTTTGGCTTGATTTTTAAGGATGAAAATAAATCTTATTAATATTGTCGCATTTCAGCGGTATGTGAATCGCTGTCAGAATACAAATTAGTTCAATGCGTGCCAAGCTGTTGTCCATTGTCCGTCCTGCTTGCTTCACGTTACAGTTTATGTGTCGTTTCTGCGTGTTGCAAACAAAATTCTTACCGAGTTGCGACTGAATGATTCCTGATTGCATCAATTTCAAAACGAAAAAAATCCGAAAAAATACAAAAACATAAAATTCAACAGCTTTCGGTTGTTTGCTCGTTGTTAATAAGAATTTTGTCATTAAATCGACAGGGAAAACGCAGAAAAAGTATTATTGTCGGCCGAAAACTTTAGTATCATTTCCTCCTGTAGGAAATTACACAGCTACATAACTGAGACTATTTTTCTTAGTAGACCAGAAAACCAAACGAATGTCGCCTATTTTACAGGCCAACAAACCAAAGTGATGGAAGAAAAAACTAAAATGTTCTAAAATAAAAAGTGAAATTTATGCCCACAGCTGGCTGACTGGCGGGTTAGTTGGTATGTGCAACCAATGGAAGACACACAAAAAAAAAGGCCAGTGTCTAAATTTCGTAGACCATAAAGCTTTGTCGCAGTCTAGGTGATGGACTAGCGTGCCAAAATGACAAAAAAAAACGAGAGAGCTGCACCATCACACACAGTTCCACAATAGACTGACAGTCAGTAAATGGTCGGCATCGGCATCATAGTCGTCGCTGTCGCCGTCGCCTTCGTCTGCTCCTTGAACACATTCCATTCTGTGATTCTAATTCGTTTCCCATTTCTTTTTACAGAATTTGATAGAGAAACGCATTGATTACATTCCCGACATATGTATGCACAGACATACGACGTTTGTGGCGCCTCCCTCAGTTTACAGGCTCAGCCAGACATCAGTGGAGAGGTGGAGGAGCATTAGTGGCTGGCTGACTCGCTGGCTGCTTGACTGGCTGCTGGTTTAAACACACGATGGACACTATTTTTGCATTTGGCGCCCAAAATTTGCACAAATATGCTGCACACACGCTTCTTAGATCTGCTCGCTATTGTTGTTATTGTCGCTATCATAGTCCGTAGTCATTGTCCTCCTTAGTAGTACTAGTAATTGTTGCTGTTATTGTTGTTGCCACTGCTCTAGCTATTGTTGTTGGCCGTTCTTTAAACAGATCTTAGATATGATGCTCTATAGTGGCCATATTGCAAAGTACTTGGCAAGTGGCGGTCACATACATTGGATGTTACTCTTACACTATGCGGCAACTAGAAGCTTTATAGTCGTTATTCTCAGTTTAACCAAAGATTTGTGCATAAATTGGACTCCGTCAATGACAGCAGGTTGGCAAATATTTCCAATATTTCCTGTGAACTGACTAATGATATTTTAAAACTAAAGAAACGGAAAATGTAGAAATTCTGAGTCCACATTTTGCAATTAACCAACATCATAACCCTTCCCGTGGCAAGTGCCTTGAAAGCGACCACAATATACCCTACACCATCGGATCTGAAACGGTCTGTTTAAAAATGCAACTCTGTCACATTGAGATGCAAATACATACTGCAACGTAACTTTACGCATGTAGAAGCAATAGAAACATGCTTGAACAGCTCTTTTGCGTAAGCGCTATAACAAAACATGGACCGACATAGGTCATACTTATAACATACCTAGTCCTGCCATATGTTCTGTTACAAATATAAAACGCGATAAAAAAACCAATATTCATATTGTATTCAAAATTATTTCATTTATTAGAGGACAATATTGGTTATTAAAAAAATTGTATTCACTCGAAATGACCGCCTTTTGCTTTAACACGAGCTTTCAAACGGTGTGGCCATTGGGCTATAGCCGCACGTACGATTTCCATGGAGATCGAGGACGCTGCTCTGGTTAATGCTGTTTTAAAGCTTCCCAAGCTTCTATGGGGAGTCTTGCAAGCCATATTCTCCAATTCTGACCACAAAGCATAATCCAGTGGATTAAGATCTGGACTCCCTGATGGCCAATCTTCTGCTGCTATAAAGCCAGGAATATTGACTCTGAGTCACTCCTGCGTGGTTTTAGCTTTGTGCGCAGGAGCAGAGTCCTGTTGGAAGATCCATCTACGTCCATTGAAAAGGGTATTGGTCAAACCCTTCACAACACCCTCTAACACATCTTTTTGGTAAACCTTTGCACCAGTTTTTACGCCCTTTTCACAGAAATGGAGGGATGTGACACATGGAGGGAGACCCCCCACCAAACCATTACGGAAGAGGGATAATGGCCACGTTGAACCCTTGGAACAACTTTTTTCGCTTCCTTAGATGAAGTGGCATAAATCTTGTCATAAATCTTCTTCCACGGTAAAAATTTTCTCATCCGTAAACAGAATGTTTTCATGGCTATTGTCCGCGGGCCACTGCAAAAGTCGCTTGCATCTTTCCAGCCTAATTTTTTTTAGCTGAGGAGTTAGAAGATGCCTCGTGGACCGACGATAGGCTTTCATATGCAGATCATCCCGAATCAGCTTAGACATGGATCTGGTTGATATATCCAATTCCTTGGACATGATTTTCTGCTTTCTAAGGGGATTTCTCCGAATTTTACCTTTTAGGAGTGATAAAACTCAGCTCGATCGGTACATTTTTTGTGTTACAAAAATAGTTTCAATGTCAATGGTGGCCGATATTTAAAGATGTTGAAGGAGTTCTTTTTTACCTATAACTGCCCGTTTCAATAGCATTTGGTTTCATCAAAATGGAGTAGCTGCATACTTTGCCAGACTGGTTATGGCGGAGCTCCAAACAAATTAATATTCAGAAACTTCACTTTCCGCTGGTCCCCAAGTTCAACTGGCCAGACTTTTTTTATGGGATTGACAAGAGGTGCAGAGGGTTGCAAGAGGTGTACAAAATGAAACCAAGAAATTTGACGGGATTGAAACAGTCTATTAAAACAATAATTGAGGCGATCCCGACCTTCAACCGTTCAGGCCGCAATGAATACAAATTTCTGATCAGGTGTCGCATATGCGTGAATAGGCATGGAGGTCATCTACACTCTATCGTCTTCGAAGCCAATTAGTTATTAGGTACGCAACTAAGTTCCCGCTGTTTGCCAATAGATAGCGCCAGCTGTAAGTGCTTGTCGATTCTATCGCAACCTAAATGTCATGAGCCAAGTTTAGACGAATGGTAAAAATATCGCCTAGACACAATAGTGATATTCTTATACGTCATATTCTTTTGGTTGTGTGATATGCATGATTTTATGCCAATTATTCGTCATATGCTGGACGTATTGATTTTCTTCTCTCAATCGAACAAAGCGGCGAATAGAGCTCATCGAGAGCTTCAAAACATTTACGGTGATGCTGCTTTAAGTGAAACAACATGTCGAGATTGATTCCGTCGCTTTGAAGACGGTGATTTTGATGTTAACGACCGTTCGCGTGAAGGAAGACGAAAAACCTTCGAAGACACTGAATTGACGGAATTGCTGGATGGGGATCCGCGTCAAATTCAGGTAGAGCTTGCTTCAGTACCAGAAGTTGCCCGCTAAGCCATTTTCAAGCGATTTCATGCGTTGGTAATGATTTAAAAACAGGGAACTTGGGTTGCTTATGAGTTGCAGCCAAGGAACGTTAAGCGTCGTTTTTTAGCCTGTGAACAGGGAACAGGGTGATGAAAAAATGCATTCATTACAGCAATCCAAAGAAAATAAAGTCATGGGGGCTGCCCGACCATGCTTCTACGTCGTCGCCTCGGCCTAACATTCATGCTGTATTTGGCGTGACCTGGACGGTATTATTTATTACGGGCCGTTGAAACCAAGCGAAATCATCGTTGTGGATCGGTATCGATTTCAATTAATGCGATTGAGCAGAGCTCTGTGCGAGAAACGCCCACAATACGCTGAGAGGCACGAAAAAGTGAACATCATGACAACGCTCGGCCTCAAGTGGCCAAGCCAATTAAAACCTACCTGAAAACGCTGAAGGGGGAAGTCTTACCCAATCCGCCACATGCTCCAGATATTGCGCCGTCCGATTATCACTTGTTCGGTTCGATGGCACACGATCTGGCTGACCAGCAGTTCGTCTCATATGACGACATCAAGGAATGGCTGGATTCGTGGATAGCCTCAGTTTTATCGTGATGGAATTCGAGCTTTGCCAGACAGATAGGGAAACGTAGTAGCAAGCGACGAGTAATACTTTTAATGAATCATTTGTAAACATGTTTTCGTAATAAAGTTGCATTTTTATAAAAAAAAACAGCGAGAACTTAGTTGCCCGCCTAAAAACTTGTCTATACAAGGACAAAATCCAGCTTTGTAACATGTTATTATTTGTAACATTTATTCACTAATTAAAAGCTGTACATGATGGGACTAAAAGGATACCAGAAACATCCTTCTAGCTCGTGGACTCTTTAAGAAGCCGTCCCAACCGTGGGCGTGGTTTGTTTAGTCATTCGAACCTTTGGCAACAAATACCGCACTATAAGAAGCAATTTTAAAATTTCTGAAATCAAATCTATACACTAAATTCTGTTCAATACGGTATTCAAACCTTAGGCAAACGAGCGGTATCACAGCTATCGCTTGCCTGTATCTGCAGCTCCATCAAAAATATTTCATAATCGGGACGGCAGTTGTTACAATAAAATCTGTATCGATGATTTCGTCCTCGATTACCCATATTCAGACCTTTGCAACTGTAGCGTATTACATATTTGAAAATACTGGTTCATCTATTTACGCTGCTTGCCTCGTAGCACTCACAGATTCCAAAGGCTTCGCGAATTTGCATTGTGTTATGCGTTTTCTATTTGTTGTTGTTGTTTGCCAATCAAATAGCCTCTTAGGCAGAGCAATAGTGGTGTATTGTTTCTATGCGACCAGCGACAATTCTCCGTCCGTCCAGCGTCCGTCGTCCTGTTGCAGCAAAATGTGATTTTCATTCTTCTAAGACCTCTTTTAGATCTTACATACGGCGCTATAAATGCCTCCTGTGAGGTTTCTGTCCGAGTAGGAATGGCATTGCAAAGTGCCAAATGTTCATTTGCGTTTTGTTCGTAGCAATTTTGTGTCTGCGGCATAGGAGTGAATTGTAAGTGTAGAAAAAGTTCATTTACTTTACAGCACATGTAGTTACACTGAAAACAATTTTATGTAAATAGATAATATATACGTATACAACTAGTGACCCGATTCTACAACTTCAGACCGGTGGTCTTAACTGAAATTCAGTACCGCTCCAGCTTTTTCCCTAGACGCAAGGCAACATTCTTTATCCTATTAAGACTTATCTGAATATAATTTCTCATACTCATGTACTGACAATCCGTCAGTTACTTTGCGTTAGTTGCATGAATGTGCAACATATGTTTTGTGCAAAGAGTGTCGGTAATTGGTTATTTGGTAACTGATTAATTTCCTTTTGTTGTCAAGTATGGCAAATGGAATTTTGTGTACAACCACTGAAAATATTACGGCTTATGGTGAATCGACTTCATCAGAATGCGGTAAAGCGCATTCAAAAACAATCAAGATGTGGTGGAAAAAGCTAATATCGATGAAACAAAAGAAAGTCATGGTTTAATTTTAAGAGATATAACCGCTATGGAAGGACCAGGTTTTTGAAATACTATCGAAGCTTGGTGTGACGAATTGGAGGAGAAGCACAAAAGATCAAAGCCCTTGAAATTATTTTCTACGGGCGGCGTATAATAGATAAGGCTGTCTATTCTAGTCGCCACAGAAGAAGAAGAAGAACCGCTATCCCATGCACGTTGGCTAGAGTAACGGAGTTTGATCCCAAGAAGTTTGCTCGGCGTAAGTTTACTACGGCGTAATAAAGGCGTGTCTGCCTGCCTTTTCAAACTAGTCCGATATGAAATATTGGGGGCTGCAGGACAGATTGAGGACAGCAACTGCTGTTTGTTGCAGAGTTACCGGTTGCCGGACTCCAGGGTTTTGAGATTAGGAGTAGCTCTGCTCCGACGTCTCACCAGAGGTCCTTTTCTGGTGGGTTAGTTGACTGGGATTCGCACGTGCACGATCTCGAATTTCGTTGCTTGTTCATCTATAAAAGTCTTAAACAGGCCTTAAAGATCTTAAACAGGCCTGAGAATTCCAGTTCTATATCATACGGCAGCAGTTCACCGTCGTCAAACAGAATCGTCGTCAAACCTCCCACCGATTAAGTTACTGCATCTTTGCAATATAAAGGATGTCCCAACAAGAACGCAAGATTGAATTGTTTCTCTGGCTGTATGACATGTGGCGCCGTCTTGTTGAAACCACATGCCCTCCACATTCATTTCTTCGATTCTAGGCTCGAAAAAACTGGTTATCATTTCACGATACCGAACACCATTGACTGTTTGCGCTTGACATGCCTCATTTTCATAATCCCAAAATCCACACCACGCAGTGACACGTTTGCTTCTCGTGAATCACTTGAGGATTTTCCTCACCTCAAATACGACAATTCCGCCTATTGACGAAGCCACCAAGATGGAAGCGGGCCTCGTCACTGAAGGTGATTTTATCGGCAAAGTCAGCATTTTCATGTTGTCTCTCCAATACCCAATTAATGAACTCCCTTCGCTGCCCATGGTCAGCTGGCTTCAGTTCCTGAGTCAATTGAACTTTGTATGTATGAAGATGCAAATCTTTCGTCAAAATTCGCTGCATAGTGGATTTGGAGACACCAATTTGCTGAGCTCGGTGTCGAATTGAGGTGGATGGAGTTTGAGCGACATCATCACGTACAACTGCGACATTTTTGGTCGATCGACCTAGTCGAAGGCGCGTTGTTGTATTTACATCACCAACAGACCCAGTTTAGGCAAATTTATCCATTAATCTCTCTACAGTTGACTCTTTTGGAGCATTATTGTGACCCCAAATTGATCGCAATTCGCGAACTGTAGCCGCAAAACTTTCACCATTTTCGTAAAACAATTTCGCAATGAGAATGCGTTGTTCATTCGTGTAGCGCTCCATTTTTACTAACCTCGTACCTTCTACTAGCAAACAATAACAATTGTTCAAATGTCAAACGGTGACACTTCGAATGGCGCCAAATTTAAATCTTGCGTTCTTGTTGGGACATCCAGGTTGTTGGTTGAAACCGAAGTCTCTGATAGAATTTTCGTGGTGGAATATGGAGTTGCATTGCGACCGGTTATTACAGACCCATAGCAGCGTTGGTTAGACAGATTTTACTTCCGTCAATGGGTAATATGTCCCATGCTGACATTCTCAATTTGGTATCTTCTGGCTGGAAGAACTTTGCTCCCAAGATTGTCGACTCTCATTTCTACAGAATATTTGTATATTTGTAAGAATATATTTAAAAGAAAAAATTTATAGTGTAGCTGAAAGAATACCATTTCACATTTTAGCGATATCTGGGGTAATTTGGCGATATTCAGGAATGTATTTGGAGATATATAGGTAGATTTCACTAACTTCATTGGCATTGCTTACGGGGCTGATTATCTTGGGTAGGAACTTATCCCATCCATTACATAAACCCTACGACGGAGTATAGTTTTATTCTTGTCTTTTCTTTCAGTGTACACACACATAACCATAAGGCTGCACTACGTATCCAACGTATATCGTCGAAGCACACAATGATGATGGGGCACAAATTAGTTTTCGACAATTTCTGCTAACCCAGTGGCGACATCTGTACACAAATATTGTTACGCGATATACTTTATGTGTGTTTTTTGTGTTTGGTCATTTTAATGTTTATTAGACGTTTTTCTCCTTGATTCCTTCAAAATAAAATTTATATATCTCTGCTTTTTGGCAAATATTATCCGCATTTTTTTTCTCGTTGACTTATTTGCGATTCGTGTTGGTTTTCGAAAAGACACTTGTAAATTTAATTAATTTTTTTTTTTTTCGTTTACATACCATTTGAATTTGTGGTGTGGCAGAGACAGACCATTTCCTACAGACAGATGTTTGTGCTCGAATTTAAAAATACCCCAAGATTTCTGTCGGTGGCGGCAGAGGCTGAGATATGGGCGCGCGTTGTGTCTGCGCGAAAAAATGGCAACAAATGTTTTCATTAATGAATTTATCATTATAATCTGTCTGTTGGTCAATGTAATAATTGCATCAAATGGTTATAAAACGATAATAGAAGGCAACAATTAAGATGGGTTGGGAAAAAAAAATATTCTGAATTGTTGAGAGATTTCGCCATAATGGAACATGTGCAAATGTTTAATTGACAGACAAGATGTTGAAATTTGGATACAATTAGATTGGACGAATTTGACCTTTTTGGCGGATGTGAGATAGGAATCCACGGAGATGTGAAGAAAGATGGAATTATAGTAGAATCAATCATACTCGTATATTGAACGGGCGATGGAGAGGAATCATCAGAACGACACCATGCATGTGGTTTCTGGAGCAAATTGTAAATTTAAATTGCCATTTTTATATGTGAAAGCGTGTTTTTAATTAATTATCCCTCTAGAGCAATAACAAACCAAAGAAAGTAAGAAGAGGTCTTATTTTATGACAAAAAACGGATTTCAAATGACATAAAAATCAAATGAGGGTCAACAATATAAAAGATATTTGAAATATTTTCTACTTTCTATGAATAGTGTTGTTCAGACATTGTTGTTTAAAATAGCAACTTGAAGATGAAATTTAGTTGGGGAAGGAATGTTCATTTGTCATTCCACAAATATTTCGAGGCTCTTAGACATTTTCTCATCTTGTTTGTAAGTAGAGATATTACATACTAAATCTTGAAAGTATAGTGGTCGAAGTGTATGGGCATATTATCGTTAACGTACAGTGAACAAACGTTAGCGTTTGTGTTAAGGAGGGAAGGGTCGATTGGTGTTAACGTTTGGAAAGAGTTTTGATGATAGCGGTTGACGTGAATTCCAATCGATCTTCAGCGAAGTTGTGGTTGTTAGTATGTGGACTGTATCTTTGGTAAAGGCAGATTTCAACTGTTTTGCGGTACCGGGTTAACTCTAGAAATTGAGTATAGACACTTACAATCTCTCGTACAACGAGAAATTGTATTAGGATATACAGTGTTGAGCAAAACAAAAGCAGCAAAATGTACTCCAGACTATAAATACATAATTTTCATAAAAACAAAACATTTAAAACAAAGCTTACTATTTATTTCCACAGAGGTATTATTAAGCTATAAAACCAATACATTACAACAACAACAACAACAATTGCGTTTAAAAGAAGTATGAGAAAATGTACAGCAGAGCCAGAATTCACTTGCGCAACAAAATCAATATTTTGTGTATCCGCCCTTGTTTTTAATAACATCTTCGCATCTTTTGGGCATAGAGGCAACTAATGAATAAAAACAATCCTCCAGAAGGTTTTCCCACTCAGTTTTCAACTTGTTGAATAGCTCCTCTTTGTTGGAAACCCGATGTCCTGCCACTCTCCTTTTAAGGATGCCAAAAAGGTTTCCAATAGGATTCAAATCAGGTGATTGTGCCGGCCAATCAAGAGTTTGACTCCTATTGTTTGTTAGCCACTCTTTTGCCACTTTCGATGTGTGTTTCAGATCGTTATCATGTTGAAACACCCATCGAAGTGGCATATTCCACTCCGCATGGGGTAGCATTTGGTGTTGTAGTATGGCTCGATATCCCTCACCCAACCCCAAGGGAGATAGTGGATAGATCTTTGAGGATAGCAGTTTTACCTTACCATAAATGCTTATGAAATGATTGGTGAACAACGGAAGTTCTGTTCACGTTATAATAAGTAATTTTAATGTAGAATTCGAGATGAGGATAAAAATGATAAAGAAGTGCCGTTTTTGGCATACTAACTTAACTTGTCACTTCACAATTTATCTTTTTCAAAGTCATTAATCAATTCACAATAGGTAACAAGTAAAATTTATAACATAGTTAAACAAACTCAATTCACGATTGAATACGACCTGTACATTGATTGGCAATTCAAGTTAAGTACATTTTTGAAATACAAATTGATTATTAACTAATTTAATTGCAAATTATTATAAGTGAGTATAAACGCTGTAAGTTTATACATACAGTATGGGCATCATATGAACCATGAGCTGTATGTGTTTCATATTAACGTCGGTATGGTCAAGCGTGACAAAATACATTGATTGCGCTATTTCGGTCATTTTGAGCGGATGGACAAAACCGCGCCAGAACAAAAAAAAAAAAAAAAATAGGCAACAATGAACTCAATGCCACTGGAAACATGGAGACCAAAACTCCTTTGGGAGGACCAATTTTCTGAGACTCTTTCAAGACTTCATGCGAGGAATTGGAGAAAATGCGCAGGCCAAAGCATTTAGAATTTTTTTATAATTAACATGCTATCCAACAAAACAAATTCTATGGTCAGTGTGCAACGTTTTTAAGCAATTTTATTGTTAAAAAAATAAATGCTGACCGAAATAAAAAATGGTCGACGCTTCTAGAACATCTTAAACCTGGAGATAAACGATTTTGAACGATAAGCCGCCGTTTGAGATGTAAGAATAATAGGTAAATACCCATTATAGTGGACGGTCAAAATAAGCTGACTACAGACAAAGAAAAAGCGGAAGCACTAGCAAGCTCATTCGCCAACGCTTACAAGCTAACCCTGAGTTACACTCACCCAAGTGATAGCAACGTAAACGTAAAGTTGCACTACATCTAAAAACTGAGGAGGCATCAATAGACGGGACTGTCTTTATCACCACACCCGAAATGTCTATAATACTGAGCAAATTAAGATCTTCAAAAGCTCCAGGATTCAATGGCGTCTTAAACTTGCTTTTGCAAAATATTCCCATAAAACCAATAAAATCGTTGACCATAATATTCAACAGTTTTATACGTCTAAATTATTTTCCAATGGCATTTAAGGAAGCTAAAGTAATAGCTATTTGCAAACCCAACAAACCCTCAAGCAATCCTGCCAGCTACAGATCAATAAGTCTCTTAAGCAATTTAGGAAAAATATATGAAAAACTAATTCATAAAAGGATGAAGATGAGGAATATGAGGTTGCCACGTTCCACAGAATAATATTCGATGAGCAATTTGGGTTTAAAAAAAGAACATAGCACTGTTCACCAAATTGCTTAAATAAAAAACAAAATAATTAGACAAAAGCGCAACAGAAAGTCAACAGTGTTAACATACGAGTAGAGTGATCTTTTAATCGTAGTTTTTCAAAAATCGTATAAAACACTCAAATTTGCATCATATATTAAAATATTTTACTGGAATCGATAAATTGGTCTTTGACATTCAATTTTTCAAGATCATTTCATGTAAATGTTGTCCGCGGCTCCGTCTCAAAATGTCCATTCGGAAGGTCCAAATTTTCGGTACTTTTTCGAGCATTTCGGGCTGTATTCCACGAATAACGCGTGTTATGTTATCCTGTAAGGCTTCAATAGTATTCGGCTTGTCCACATAGACTAACGACTTGACATAACCCCACAAGAAATAATCAAGAGGCGTTAAATCGCAAGATCTTGGGGGCCAACACACAGGACGCCAAATCGAGAGATAAGCTGCTCACCAAATTCATCCCTCAACGTATCCATTGTTGCACGAGAAGTGTGGCATGTTGCACCATTCTGATGAAACCACATGTCAACCAAGTTCAACTCAGCCAATTGGGGCAAAACAAAATTCTTTATGGTTGAGTAACACATGCCCAATCGCTGAGAACGGCGACGAATTGACATTTCACGATCGTCATTAACACTGGTCGCTACGGCTGCAATATTTTCTTCGGTACGCACTCTACGCATGCGAGTCGATGGTTTTGTGTCCACAAAGTAAATTTGGTGTGAAATTTGGAGATAACAGCACGAATTGTTGATTCAGCAGGTCGATTATGACGACCATAAAATGGTCGTATCAAACGATGCACATTTGGCACAGAGCACGAATTTTGGTAATAAATTTCAACGATTTGCAATCGTTGCTTGTTTTGTTAGTCTTTCTATGATGAAGTGGCAGAGTATACTGTACACTTTTCACTTTGACAGATGACATTTGGACGCCATTACCAACCAGTGCTGCCAACCTAAAAAACTTAAATCTTAAAAAATGACGCTATATTACTTGATGTTGAGAAAGAATTCGACATCATGGTCTACTCTTCAAAATAGTTATAGCAGATGTGACAAAATATTTGTATAAAATTATCGACGACTTTCTAGACAATAGGTAATTTGCGGTTTCGGTTGGGCAGAGTATCTCGTCGCTCAAAAGTCTTCCGGCAGGACTGCCTCAAGGATCAATTTCATCACCAATTTTTGTACTCGATCTACACTTTGGACTTCAAACCTCCAAAAGAAGTTGACTTTGATTATTATGCAGACGACATTGCGCTAATTTCATCAAGCAAGTTAACAAATGCTCTCTTAAAGAAAATGGAAAAAAGTCTTATGGCCTGCAACAAATACTTTAAAAAATGGAAAATTAAGATTAACGTTCACAAAACCCAAAGCATAGTTTTCCCTTTCAACAAATCTTCGAAAAGAATCCCAACCAGACAAATATATTTTGAAGGCAACACCATAGAAGAAACTCAAAATGATGTTGAATATCTTGGGGTGGTTTTAGATAGAAAAAAACTCTCCTCTCAGAAGCACATTCAATTATCTTGCGAGAAAGCACTGCGTTCAGCCGATCGATTTTAAACCTTAAAAATAAGAATCTTATTTACAAGTGCGTTATAAGGCCTATAATATCTTTCGCTTCATCTACATGGCACAACGCGGCAAAGAGAGAACAGATTGTCAACAAACATCAAGATGAATGCCACTTAAATCATTTTAGATCACTTATCGTGGATTAAACCAGCAATCATACAAACGAAATTTGCGCGCACTAACTATTGCGCCATGGTCGTTCACGATTTACCAAAAGATTAGTTCGATAATTATCCTGTACTCTGGTGGATGTTGTTGGTTGTTGAAAATTGAAATGTTCGAACAATATCAAAATTTGCCACATTTTAAGAGTTATGTAATAAAATCCTTGCAATGTGTAATTTCGTTGAGAAAACACATTAAATTGCGTTTACGAAATGAAAATCCTGCTGGGAAAAGTTTATAACGTTGCAAAAGGCCACCGGAGAACAGACTTTGTAGAAACGAAATATTGACAAGTAGCATAAGCAGTTAAAAGAAGGCCGAGCGCACCGATAACCATCAACATCTAAGGATGAAAGTCGTGTCCTAGAAATCCAAGATTTGTACCTAAAAAAACATCGATCATGGGATCATGCGAACGATAATCGCGTACTCACCATCGCGCCATGGTTGTTCGGATATCCTGGTATATACATACAGTGGGAAGCAAAACTGTCCGGATGTTTTGCATGAAGAAAGTAAGGTAATGAAAGTAATACAAATATAGGTATATTATCAAATATATGTATTTTTTCATTTAATTGAACATTATTCTAAATTATAAATCAGAAAACTCATATAAATTGCTTGTGAAAAATAAAAAAAAATTAAAAAAACAAAAAATTTACTATTCGGACGCTTTTGCACTGTACACGAAATAAACACGATATTGCTTTTTTAAAATGTTACGGTATTTGACCTTTTTTTTTTTGTTGCTTATTTGTGCATTATTGTTTGACCTGTGAAGTGATTGACTTGATTTTAAGTTAAAAAAATAAAAGATCTTTAAAAATGAGAAAAACGTCAACTGACATTGAAAACGATGTGATAAATTTGTTGCAAAATAATTATTCATGCCGTAAAATTGCTGAAAGATTAAATTTAAGTAAATCCACGGTAAATGATATAAAAAACGACGTAATGTAGCTTGCAATAGTAACCAAGGGGGTCGACCAAGACTGCTTTCTGATAGTGATGCCCGGCAGATTGAACGTTTGCTGCATAATAAGGCCATCAAGACACCGAAAAATGCTGCAAAAAGTATTGGTAAGGATGTCAGTTCCTGGACGGCCAGACGTGCATTAAATAGAATTGGTTTAGTAGCGAGTGTGAAAAAGAAGAAGCCAGCACTTTCCTATAGAAACGTGAAAAGACGCCTTCATTTCTGTAAAACCCACAAAAATTGGGCAGTAGATGACTGGAAACGGCTTATTGGAGCGACGAAACGAAAGTCAATCGATATCAGTCTGATGGAAAAGAATATTATTGGCGTAGGCCGCATGAGCGCATTCAAAAACACCATGCGAAGGAAACGATGAGGATGTTTTACTTGGTGGAACATTGAACCTTTGGTGAGAATCCAAGGTATAATGAAGAAGGAGGATTATTTAAATATTCTACACAAAAAATTTACCAGATTTTGTTGACGAGAGTGCTTATCCAGCTGAAGAAGTAATTTTTCA
>JAHXMU010000508.1:115905-153360 GCA_019455685.1 Philornis downsi
AGTCGTTTCTTTCATATTACCTTACAAATATGAAAATTACCCTGTCGAAATTGTGTTTGATAATTGTTCTTGAACAATTTCTTTCATCCCTCGCCTGCTTGGTTATGGCCATTAAACTCCTATTGCCAATAAATTTTCATTATATAGCGAAAATGTTCTAACAACTCTAAATATCTGAATTGAAATTAGCATTCTTGCACCATACGCTACCGCAATTTGTTCCCATAATTAGCCCCCTGCCACTCGCACATGCAATTATCCATTTTTATAATTTCATTTCTGGTCCTCATTAAACATCGAAATTCATTTTTGGAATTCTCTCACGCATAATTTGCTCGAGACCTAACGAAAAAAAACCTTCCCCCACAAACGCATTCAAACCCACATCAACCGTAATCATAACATATCAAATGAGAACGCTTGAGGCTTAAACAAATCAAAACGTTTTTTACTGCAGCCACCAAAAACCATTTGAATTATTTTATTTGCAGGATTCCTGTGTTTGCGTTCTTTCCTTCTTTGTTCGTTTGTCGAGTTCATTCAGTTGCGTTTGATTTGGTCTCTGATTGGAGTTCATAATTATATGACTTCATTCCGGAGTGTTTGTTCTTGATTTCTGTTTCATTTAAAGTCTGTCGGCCCCTGAGTTTGGTAAATTTTGGCATCCTTAAATGTTGCATTTATGATTCTTCTGGCAAATTTTTCATTGTGATTTGCTGGTAAACAGTGACCCACGCATTCGTGGCTTTAAAGGCATGTTCAATTTTGTGGCTTTGGCTAATTGTGGGGGTGTTGAACATTTCATTAGTGAAATAACTGTTCTTTTTTATTAGCCCACTGGAGGAGAAGAGGAATGCGGGTGTCGGTTAGGCGGAGCTTTATACTCCTTGCTAACGGTTTGAACAATTTGTAATAAATTATTTGTGAAATTGGCAACATTTGTAGAGGGTGAGATTTGAAATATGTATAATTGCGCGCTTTAAATTTATAATTTTCAGCAAGTTATGCCACTAATTGGCAAAATTATTTGGAATATTCGTTTTTCGATCAATTTATATTCACAACCCACTAATGGTTATTAAATGTATAACAATAAATAGAAACGCATGAAAACATAACAACATAACTGGGAAGTTGTTTACAGATCTTTGGCGTTAAAACTTAATTGATAAAAACAATATCGGGCGATTGTAAGTCATAAATTTTCTACTTTGCATATATCTTACGGAAGAAACAATTGGGTAGGGGCAAAGTTTGATTGGCAGAAAACCACAATCGGATTCGAACTTGACCGATGGTAGATTTTCAGAAAAGCAGATTTTCGTTTACCCAGTAAACCAAAAGATCTATTAAAGCATTTAAATTCGGCTTTTGACCAAATTGTTCAATTAGATGACAAATCGGTAACTACATTCAATTGCTGTAACTAAAAATAAAATTAAAGCACAGTGAAACGGAAGGGTTAAAAAGTGGATGCGAAGATTTCGGAAGGAATGTACAAACACAAATGATGTCCCATGTTCAGAAAGGTTGTCAGAAATGATTAAAAAATTCAACTTCTTGTGACCGGTGATGGAAAATTGTGTGTCAGGTAGCTGATACCATAAAAAATTTCATCACAGTGCGTTGGGTGCTGCGTGTGTTAACTAATTCGCAAAAATTTGAACGAATAACTGTTTTCCAATAAATTTTGAATGTAAGGTAACAAAAACAAATTTTTCACCGACTCGTAACCGTAAACGAAACTTCGATATATCACTTCACACCGGAAACATCGCAGGGTGGAAAGTGCACCGAATAATCGGTAGGAAATTAATTGAACAATCGCTCAATATTATTGTGATGTATTGGATCGATTGAATGCCGCTATCAAAAGTAAACGTCATCATTTAAAGAAGAAAAAAGTCCTTTTCCACAAAGACAACGCCAATAACATACATATAAACATACATATAAAAAAAAACAATGAAAACGATTATAAAATTCAAAAAATTAAACTATGAAATCTGAAATCGTTGCTCAGTTTCAGTAATTCATATCCTTTAGCTAGTTGGCAATAACTAATTAACTGATTATAATAAAGGGTGATTTTTTAGTCGTTTTTTAAATCGAATAAAACACTCAAATTTGCATCACATATTACAATTTTTTATTGGAATCGATAAAATGGACTCTGCTATTTAATTTTTAAAAATAATTTCATGTAAATGTTGTCCGCGGCTCCGTCTCAAAATGTCCAAAATGTCCGGAAGGTCCAATTTTTCGTCACTTTTTCGACCATTTCGGCCTGTATTCCACGAATAACTCGTGTTCTGTTATCCTGTAAGGCTTCAATAGTGTTTACATAGACTAACGACTTGACATAACCCCACAAGAAATAATCAAGAGACGTTGAATCGCAAGATCTTGGGAGCCAACTCACAGGACCAAATCGAGAGATAAGCTGCTCACCAAATTCATCCCTCAACATACCCATTGTTTAACGAGCAGTGTGGCATGTTACACCGTCCTGATGAAACCACATGTCAACCAAGTTCAATTCAGCCAATTGGAGCAAAAAAAAATCCTGTTCTTGAGTAACAAATGCCCAATCGCTGAGAACGGCGACGAATTGAAATTTCACGATCATCATTAACACTGGTCGCTAGGGCTGCAATATTTTCTTCAGTACGCACTGTACGCATGCGAGTCGATGGTTTCATATCCAACAAAATAATCGATAAGTCATGTATGGCATGTGGCTGTTCATCACTCCAGATGCGACAGTTTTGCTTGTTTACGTATCCGTTCAGCAAGAAATGAGCCTCATCGCTGAACACAATTTTTCGATGAAACAGCGGATTTGCATAAACAGCGGCTCATTCATCAAAAATTAGACTTTGTGGTAGGTCATTCGGCTTCAACTCTTGCGTGAGTTGAATTTTATAGGCTTTCAAACCCAAATCGACGTGTAAAATTTTACTTGTGGTTGAGTAACACATGCCCAATCGCTGAAAACGGCGACGAATTGACATTTCACGATCGTTGTGAACACTGGTCGCTACGGCTGCAATATTTTCTTCGGTACGCACTCCATGCATGCGAGTCGATAGTTTTATGTCCAACAAAGTAAATTTGGTGCGAAATTTGGAGATGACAGCACGAATTGTTGATTCAGCAGGTCGATTATGACGACCATAAAATGGTCGCATCAAACGATGCACATTTGTCACAGAGCACGAATTTTGATAATAAATGTCAACGATTTGCAATCGTTGCTCGTTTGTTAGCCTTTTCATGATGAAATGGCAGACGCCATTACCAACCAATGCTGCCAACTTGAAAAACTTAAATCTTAAAAAACACCCTGTATATAAGCTTTAATCTGATGCAAGCTAACGGCATGGCTACCAGTTTTTATTTTAGGGCGCTTATCAAAAAAGTAGTCTTCTTCCCACATTCGGTAGGTCACTACGAACAGTAGCACCAAAAAGCGCACACGTAAAGAAAAACTTCCGAAAACAACTACCGTAATTATGAAATATTTTGTTTTTATTCACCATTAAATCCTCGGAACAACTCGCTGCTGAAAATTGAGGCACACAAACAGAAAATCATAAATTTATGATGTTTAAACTGCCTGCAGCGGCGATCTGCATTTAGATGGAGATCTTTTTTTCCTGCTCTCAACACCCTCAACAACTAAGTTGTTCTTCAGTGGTGTTGTGGCACGACTATGGCAACAACATGCGATGAGATCTATAACTAATTGAATCAACAAATCATCACACATCCACTTTGCAGATTTGCAGTAAGCCAAGTTGTTGTTATTATTATGCGATTGGATTCATGGCGGCAATTCAGGAACGACAAAAGTACCAGCAATAATAATAACAACAACAATAAAGATAAAGCATAAAAAATGGAAAAAGCTAACAACAACATTATCATCATCATCATCATGATCATCGTCATCATCATGGCCAGCGCAATAAATATTCCTTATTGTCATTTAAACGTCTTATTAAATGTCATTTGAAATGCATTTTCTGTTTATGCACGAATACTCCTCGCATTGGCGCCAACCAACTGTCATTTTACGCATCAACGTCGTAGGTAACGTCGTAACATGAGCGACGACGAATCGACGATTCGATGCGTATGAGTATCGATCGACAGCTAATGAATTCTCTGCCTGCTTCCCCAATCGAATGTCAATCCTAGTGAGGTCCCAATCAGAGGAACGAGGAGGACGAATACCGCGAAATGTCTCCTGAAATTACAATAATAATAACAACAACAACAACCACAACTGCTACAACAATAATGACAATGACAATTTAACGTAACGCATTGCGTGAAAACGCAACGCTTAAAGACGTCACTGAGGCGAGTAAACGGACAGACATTAATGCGTTTTGATTGGAAGAGTTGTAAGAAAAATTAATGTGCGCGCTGTGGCTGTAGACAGTAGGGACAGACAGACTGAATTTTGTAAAATAAAATTTATGCATAATTTTGCATTGGTTTATGTTCTTATTTGTTTTCCATTTAGTTTAACATTATGTTAACTGACGGGCAAAACATTATTCTTCGAAAGGGGCAAAATATTAGCAATGGATCTTTTTGTTATGGGTGAAAAAACAATTGGTAAGTGACACTTACCTTTTTGAAATGAAGTTGTTCATCTGAAAATGAAAAACGGGAAATGTATTAGATAGATACACTTGTCAAAGAAAATATTAATACAACTTAAGCGTAAAATTTAAAATTCAAAATATTCAATTGTTATTAAATCAAGCTCATCAATATCTTTTGCATGCATTTGATGAAGAGTGTATTTGTTTTTGTTTTATCAGGTAACAGAAAGTATGTCTAATCACTCTTTACAGCCAAAATAACCAATTTTTTTTTAAACTCTGTTTTTTTTACAATCTGTCCTTGGACATTCAGTAATATTTACATTGGTCTACATATTACTTATATACTAAAATTTTATTTTTATTCGGGAACACTTCCTTGAGTGTCCCTACTGCCATATTTGTCCTGAGTAGCCAGGTTCTGTGTGGTTCTCCTCCTTAGTCTGGTAAATAATAGTGTTTCGCTGATCAGATTGGACGCCAGCTGATTCGGATGTTGTTAAATACGATACATGGATTGAAAGCGTTGCAATATTTCAAGGTTGGAATTTGCTGCAGTCCCCCATAACTGGATTCCATATGTCCATACGGGATTTAAGACACATTTATAGATTTTTAATAGATAGATAACAAATCTAAGGATAATTTAGATTTGCCATTCAAAAGACAATTTAAGGGTCTTAGTTTGAGCCCCAAGGCCAGTCTTTTTGTAAATATATGCTTTCTCCAAGTCAGTGTTCCGTCCAAATAAATCCCTAGATACTTTGCATCATTTGGTTGAGGTATTTCAACGTCATTGATAGACACGGGAGGGCAACATGCTCTCCGAAGTGTAAACGTTACCTGCACGGATTTCGTTTCGTTTGCCTTTATTCTCCATTTCTGCAGCCATTTTGTTATAATATCGAGATTTTTTTTGCAATTTTCTAGATGGTTGATTAGGGTTGACGCCGCCCTTGCTTTCAATACAGCTAAAACAGCGTTGTGAAGATGTTTCAGTAGAGTGTTTGGCGATGTTTCACCGCTATAAAGCTGAATTTTTGCCGCGATTTATTACCCTGGATGAGATATGGTTCCACACTTCACACCTGAGACAAAGGAAAAGTAAAAGCAGTGGATTGGATGGGATGATTACCTTCAAGAAACGAAGAACTATCAACGGCGAATATTATGGTAATTTATTGCAGCGAAAAGGAAGTGTTGTTTCATCAAGACAATGCTCTCGTTTACACATCCACTATTTCGATGGCCAAAATTAATTAATTAAAGTTCGAATTTCTCCATCATGCGCTATATTCGCCAGATTTAGTTCCCTCGGACTATTTTCTATTTCCAAAATTGACAAAATGGCTCGGTGGTAAAAGATTTGCTAACAATGAAAAGATGGAGTCTGAGGCTGGTGGCTATTTTAAGGAGTTTGGCAGTTCTTACTATAGACAGGGTGTAGAAGCTATTGAAATATTGAATATAGTAAAATTTTCCCAAACTTTTGCGGTTTTCTTTGTTAGGTCGGGTAGTTTTGGGACCGTCCTCGTATGGTAGGCCGCATTTGGCGAAGAAGAAAGTGTTGTTTCATCAAGACAACACATCCACTATTGCCATAGCCAAAATTAATGAATCAAAGTTCGAATTTCTTCATCAAGCACCTTGTTTGCCGGATTTAGCTCCCCCGGACAATTTTCTATTTCCAAAAAAGATGGTAACAGATTTGCTAACAATGGAGAGGTGAAGTCTGAGGTTGAAGGCTATTTTAAGGAGTTTGACAATTCTTACTACAAACAAGGTATAGAACCTAGTGAATATCGCTGAAAAAAGTGTATCGAGCTAAAAGAAGATTATGTTGAAATATAAAGAAAACTTTGCCCAACTTTTTGGTGTATTCTTTGTTAGGTCGAGTAGTTTTGAGACCGCCCTCGTATGGTGACAATTTCCGGTCAATTTATTTCTGGTGACTGCTTGTAATGTTGGTAAAGTTAAGGTTTATTCTTCTCCATGTTATTTGTGTTAAAGGGACAACTACGAGAATATCAAATCTGTATGGTTTAGAAAAATTAAATAAAAATTTGAATTAAAACCAAGTATTGGGTAGAAAAGGGCATGTTTTATTATGTTCGGGTTCATTTTTAGTATCCGAAACTCAATAGATCCCTTTCCCATATCCGGCACTGGTGCAGCTACAATTCCACCATAAACATCTAATGAACTATGACTCCTACCACAACTACGTCTATCTGTTGCTGCCTTCATAACGCATAGTCCTTCCAAAAATAGACCTCTTGACAATGAAATGCTCTCACTTTATTGATTATTACAATCTATCAATATGAACGCATGCGTATACAAACAAGCTTTCTTTATATGCGCCAATGCGCACCTACGTCCACTTCAGTCCAATGTTCAAATGTTGGCGATGGACGATAGCAACAACTGCAGCAACAAATGTCAATTGAAATTCTTGCCATCAATTATTTGTTTATTGTGTTTACAGATCAAAACATTTATTAAACGTCATCTTTTTCATATGTACATATAAACGAAGTATGAGTAAGGTCAACTCAAAATATGTACGCAGGCAATTAGGAATGGTATATTAGGCACCAGACATGTAAAGTAAAACCTAAGGCTCACAGAATGCAGTCAACTGATATCACAACTTGTTAAAAACCATATACTCGATTTAAATTAGTTCAACTTAGTGTAAAAAGGTACCCAACCAAACTATTCCTCAACTACAGAAAATCGCGTATAACTATTTGCGACCTCTCGACGGTTCATTGTCTTTTAATTTTTGATTAAGTTTAAATGCATAAGAAGTTTAAAAAACCAATACGAACCAGAGTTTTCGAAGCAAACTTTCACTTCATGATACGATTCGTTTCTTACTTGAAGCTAAACTAAAAACTTTAGTGTATTTATCAAAAAATTATTAAGGAGATACAAAGGCGGCCCCAAAACTGGTCAACCTTACATAGAGGACACAAAAAACTTGGGAAACATTTTCTTTATTTTTCAGCCTAATCTTCTTTTAGCTCGATACACTTTCTCCAGCGATATTCAACAGCTTCTATACCCTGTTTGTAGTAAGAATTGTCAAACTCCTTAAAACAGTCATCAACCGCAAACTGTACCTCTTCATTGCTAGCAAATCTTTTTCCACCGATCAATTTTGTCAAGTTTGGAAATAGAAAATAGACCAAAGGAGCTAAGTCTGGCGACGAAAATTCATTAATTTTGGGCATCGCAATAGTGGATGTGTGAAGGGGAGCATTGTCTTAATGAAGACTGCAAAAAATTGGGAAAAGTTTTCCTTATTCAATATTTCAATAGCTTCTACACCCTGTTTATAGTAAGAACTATCCTACTGCTTGAAATAGCCACCAACCTCAGACTCCACCTCTTCATTGTTGGCAAACCTTTTACCACCGACCCATTTTCCCAAGTTTGGAAATAGAAAATAGTCCGAGGGAGCTAAATCTGGCTACTACGGTGCGTGGTGAAGTAATTCTTCCTTTCTGAAGGTAATCATCCTATCCAATCCACTGCTTTCACCGTTCTTTTGCCTCAGATGAAAAGTGGTGGACCCATGTCTCATCCATGGTAATAAATCTACGCAAAAATTCGGCTTTATAGCGGTGAAACATCGCCAAACACTCTACTGAAACATCTTCACAACGCTGTTTTTGCTCTATTGAAGTCAAGCGCGGCACCCATCTTGCGCACAGCTTTCTCATCTTCAAGGTCAATTTATATAGCATTTTTTGAAATGCCTATCATTTCAGCTAACTCACGCACCTTCAGCCGACGTTTATCTAATACTATTTTGTGGATTTTCTTAACCGTGTCTGGCGTGGACACCTCAATTGGACCACCACTACAGTGTTCAAATTGACAGCTCGTACAGCCACGATTAAACTCCGCTACCCAATATTTTGCAGTCGTAAACGAAGGAGCAGAATCTCCCAGAGTAAGATCTAGCTCAGCTTTAATATTAATTGGACTGAGACTTTTCAAATAGAAATATTGAATTACATGACGGTGATCAATTTTTAACCTATTTTAAAATTCACTGAGATCATTTACTTTTGATGGCTCAAATAAAAGTAGTAAATACTCAGTGGGCTTAAACGTATTCTATTTTTACTGACCCAATGAGGCCTATAGTTTTATAACGACTCCGAAAGTCAGTTTGAAAAGAATTTAATAGACTTGTCGATTGCACGACTACTCGAAGTGTTCGTGAGACACATCGAGGTGACCACCGCTCAAACAGTGACAGGTGTTTGTATCGGGGCTCGAACTCAGGATCATACGATAGTTACACGTTGTAACCATCGTGCCACGACTAGTCATCTACAACTGACCAGATATTTACACCACAGAAAGCCTGGGAGACAATCAAACAAAAAAAAAAAAGGATCGGCATACGGCAAAAATTGTAGGAAGTCTTGGGTAAGTTTGGTATTCCTGTGAAGCTTATACATCTTCCTGTGATGACTCAGACTCACACGAAGTCTTCTGTGAGGATACGCAAAAACATTAGTGGGCCTCATTGCACTAAACGGAGTACAGCCCGGTATCGTATCTTCCAATCTCTTCAATATACGAGTACTTATGGAGATGATGATAAGAAAAAGACGATACAGCAGCTTTCTCAGGCATTGAGAAGAAGTGAGCAAAAATGGATCTGGTAGTAAGCAAGAACAAGGGCATGTTACTGTTCCCACATACTAAGAGCTTACACGTTCACATAGTGGAACTTTGGCAATTACAGCTTTGGAATGCTGGAAGAATTCATCCACCTACGACGTCAATAAGTATAACGATGCCGGTCTGGAAATTGGGAGAAGTGAGTTATTTGCAAGCAGATGCTGCGACAAGCATGACGAACGATTTAATGGCAAAGTCTTCTTTTCTTTAACAATACCTGTCCTGGAATCTTGGGTCATGACTTAAGCGAATGAATCAGTTCTGTAAGTCCCCGTGAGAAATACTTTAGAGTCATAAAAAAGGGGTTGAATCGCATGCCAAATTTTAATTCGGTGACCGTCCTTGATAATTGGGCATTATGAGAACTTCCTAAGTAAGTAATTTCTTTTTTTTCGAGTTTAGAGTTAATGTCCTATACAAGGATAACTTGGCCTAGAAACCGCCATCGCCAATTATTTTATATATTTCTTATTCTCTTTTACATAAAAACAAATTATCTTTTTTGTCATTATATTAAAAATGTAAAAAAAATGTCTAAAAAATATCACACATTAATCCAAAAATTCCCGTTACATACGGTAAAACATCCCATTATCAAGACAAATTAACTCTGGAGAGACATCACATACATATCCCGACACTCAACAACACAAAACTATTAAACGAATGTTTTTTTGGAACGAAATTTCTCGTCTATAACCTCTAAATTGTCTTATTTATAATTATACGTTCTCGATAAATTATTTTCTATGTACTACACTGAACGAAAAGTAAAATACGAATGTCAATAATTTCTTGAGCTCAAAAAAATCCATTGCGTACATATTTTGTGGTAACCATACCTCATATGATTGTGCATTGTTATAGACATCAATACCTAAATTAATGATGAGTATGTGATGATATGACAACACTAACAGCAATAACGTGATGTGATGATATTCATCCATCCATCCATCTATCCATTCAGCATAAAGACTCAAAATAAGACGATGATTTTCCTTAAGGCGAACATGTTGTGCGACTACAAGTACGTCGTATAGTAAAATAGACAGACCGAGATTGTGTCTCCGCTGGTGATTTTTTTTTTTTTCTCCAACTACAGTCCAGTCTCTGTGGTCTGTCCACGCACCCATCCGTCCATTTAGCACAGTCCGTCCGGTAGTCCCCACATCTATCTGTCTGTCTGTCTGTCCGTCTACACTTATCATAAGCCGAACGTGTTATACATCAAAAATAGTCAGAACAGGAAAAACGGGGCAGAGGCCAGAGATGCGTATAAAATGTTGGTAAAATTAAAGAAACAAAATCATTGCAAATTATCTGTAATTACGTGATAATTTACAATGCGTCTAAATGTAAACTTTGTGTATTAACACACACTGATCGTCTGAATACGTGTCCCTGTCTGTCTGAATGCCGGGGTATGAGTATTTTTTAAGTGTGTGCGATAATAATATTGGACGTTTTCTGGTTTACTAATTAGGCGGACCGTGACGAAGGAGTCAAGTGATGATGGTGGCAAGCTATTTGGGTGCTTGAAGAGCTGAGCGTTTTCTGAAATTCCTCAGCATGACCAGTAGGAGGATATGGTGGCTATGATGATAGCAATGACGACTATTATCAGGTGTTGGTGATAATCGAGTTACAAATCATAGTTTATTGATAGATAATGCGAAATAAAAAGGTATTTAGAAAATATAATGAGCTGGCGTTTAAAGACAAGTTATGAATAACTGATAGATGGAAGATTAAAAAGAGAGATTTCTAAGAAATCGAAAATAAAGTAAACAATATACTCGCACACAATCGTATTGTGTTCAGTCAAGCGCTCCATGTGTTATAATCAAAGGATAATCTAACGTGCATGATGGAGCAGTAGGAATATTGAACTTAAATAAAAATATGATGGTTACTCATGAAGGCATAGGAAAAAATTCTTGCATTGAATTATTTATATAGTATTTCATTCTTCAGACTTCAATGTCATTAAACTTGTGGGAATTTTGCTCGAAATTTTCTGTTTAAGTATTTTTCCTATAATGAGAAGATAGAAAAATGCAAATCGAAAAATGAAAGGAAATTATGAAGTGCAATGCAAGTTTGTGGAGAAAGTTCATGAGGCTGCCTTACTACTACATATATATAACACATACAATCATCGTGGGATCATCATTAGGTCATGCCAAGGAAAATATGACTGCCGTGGCCAAGAGTGTGCGGCATTATCCTGATGAGAAGGTCATAATGGTCTCGTATTATTCGCTTACAAGGACCAATTGACTCAGCAATTGGGTATCATCAATTTCGTTATACGAGGTGCGATCAAAAAATAAACGTTGTTTTCAAATTTCGTGAGTTACGTATGGTCGATTTTTGCATTTTTTTTTTTCTGTTATGTTGGTACACATGTCTGTTATATGTATATGTTGACAATATCAGCCATTTTTGATTGTCAGTTTGTTTTTGGCAGATAAAATGGTTAGTCGTAATTTGGTGTTCTCTTCGACTTTTTACTATTCGAAAAAATGGATCAAAGAAACTGTATTAAGTTTTGTGTAAAAAAATGAAATTATATGTGCAAGGACATTTGAAATGTTGACTTTGGCGTTTGGCGAGTCTACTATGAGCAGAACACAAGTTCAATTGTAGTATAAGCGGTTTAAGGAAGGCCGAGAAGATGTCAATGACGATGTTCATCCTGGTCGCCCGAGCACGTCAACAACCGATGAAAATATTGAAGCAGTGAAGAAAATGATTTTGGAAAATCATCGAACCACTATTAGAGAGGCTACTGATGATGTTGGCATATCGTTCGGCTCATGACAAGCAATTTCTGCGGATGTTTTAGGCATGAAACGTGCGGCAATGAAGATTGTTCCAAAATTGCTAAATTTTGAGCAAAAACAACGTCGTATGGACATCGCTCAGGATCTGTTCAACATCCTCAACGACGATCCAGATTTCCTCAAAAAGGTCATACCTGGTGACGAATCATGGGTGCATGGCTATGACATTGAAACCAAAGCCCAATCATCCCAATGGAAGCGTCCAGAAGAGCCAAGACCGAAAAAAGCACGTCAAGTTCGGTCAAATGTGAAGGTTTTGCTCACAGACTTCTTCGATTGCAATGGCGTGGTGCATCATGAATTCTTGCCACAAGGGCGTACGGTCAATAAAGAATACTTCCTTGAGGTTATGCGCCGTTTGCGCAAAGCATTTCGTCAGAAACGCACAGAATTGTAAAAAAACCAATCATGTATTTTGCACCATTATAACGCACCAGCCCACACATCGATACTTGTGCGTGAGTTATTGGCCAAAAACAAAACGGTAATCATGCCTCAACCACCGTATTCACCGGACTTGGATCCCGCTGACTTTTTCCTCTTCCCAAAACTGAAGACACCGATGAAAGGAAAGCGTTTTGCTACGAATGAGAAGATAAAACAAAAATCGAAACAGGAGCTGTTGCGATACCAAAAAGCGCGTTTCAGAAGTGTTTCAAGGATTGGAAAAAACGCTGGCACAAGTGTATTATATCTGAGGGGGTTACTTGGAAGGGGACAAGATAGTTATTGATGAATAAATAAATACTTTTTGAGAAAAACTAAAAATAACGGTTATTTTTTGATCACACCTCGTATCTTCTCAGAAATTGCCGAAAACCACCGCAAGGAGACTGAGAGTTTGGAGTCGATTGCTGCATTTTTTCGAAAATGCTGCTGGAAACGCATCAGCCGCAGACGCCACCTCTTTTTTGTTGGCAAATCTTTTACCACCGAGTTTTTTTTTTCAAGTTTAGAAATAGAAAATAGTCCGGAGAGATAAATCTGGCAAATAAGGTGCGTGATGAAGCAATTCGAACTTTAATTCATTAATTTAGGCCATTGCAATAGTGGATGTGTGAACTGGGGTATCATTTTGATGAAACAATACTTTCTTTCTCGCCAAATCAATACAAATAATCCCATGCGCATCCCCAAAAACACAGATGACATGACCTTGCCTGCATATAGAAATGCCTTCGTCTCCCTTAAACACGATTCTCTCATTCCAGTCCACTGCTTTGACTGTTTCTTTGCCTCAGGTGCGAAGTGGTGCACCCATATCTCATCCACGGTTATAAATCGACGCAAAAATTCGCCTTTATTGCGGTGAAATACCGCCGAACACTCTACTGAAACATCTTCACGACGCCATTTTTGCTTTACTGAAAGCAAGTGCGGCATCCAATTTTCGCGCAGCTTTCTCATATTCAAATCTTTGTTCATTTCAGCTAGCTCACGCACCTTCAGCTGACGATCATCCAATACCATTTTGTTGATTTTGTTAACCGTGTTTGGCGTGGACACCTTAATTGGTCGACAACTACGGTGTTCGTCTTGGCAGCTTGTACGGCCTCGTTAAAACTCTGATACCCAATATTTAACAGACGTAAACGATAACGAACTCGATGGACGGCGTAGAAGAGGGCGACCAAAACTCCGTTGGAAGGACGCGATTTTTGAAATACTGTTGAAACTTGTTGTGACGAATCGGAGGAGAAGCGCAGAAGGTTGAAGCCCTTGGAATTATTTTCTACGGGCGGTGTATGCTAGATAAGTAAGTATATTCCACTCGCCACCTAAGAAGAAGAAGCAAAAATGCCAGTTATTCGAAAATGGTAATTTTGGAAAAAGCCGGCTTGCTGGTTTTGAGTTTGAGTATTCTTGCTACGAATAAGCGAAAGCATACGTCGTGGCAGTCTTCGATAGATAAATATTAAATACAAGGATACACCATCGTTAACTAAGAGTATCAGCGCTTTATGAATCATGCGCAGTAGTCGAACATTGACATGGTCGAACGTATCAAAATACGAGTACAGGGAGTGTGTTGGCTGGATCACATGTGTGGCTTATGCTGCTTCCCGAAGAATCTGCTATAATGAACTCTATGAGCCGCTCAAAAGAAGGTGATCAATACTCCGTAGGAGTAGGACGAAATGGAAAAGGAGAACAGAAGATCCAAGGAGAACAAAGGGCAAAAGGAGAACAAGACCCATAATAGATAACAATTTCTTTCTAATCGTCATTTAAAAGGAAGAAAAAGAAAGTCTAAAAATCTCTGTATCATTTATTTTTATAACTCTTTTTTAACTTTATAAAACTTCAAGAATCAAAAAAGTATATATTTTTGATGTTTTTAGCAAAAAAAAAAACAATTTTTACTACATTAAAAACCGCAATTCAGATAAATAAATATATTTTTTATATTAAACAATTTATCTCTTGAACAAAAACCGCATTTTTAAGGGGCAGCTGTTGTGTTCCACATTATAAACCATCATTCCTTTTCTTCCAGATTCGCAATCTCCATACTTGTGGAAATATTCTGGAAATGTTTTGTTTTGAATTTTACCGACTATTCGCCGTAAATTAATTTTAATTTAAACCCGCTCTCTAAACTCTTCCATTAAAGTGCAAAAGTTACTCATTTGCCATGAAATGATCACCATATTTCATTGAAATCGCACTCGCACTTTATGGCTGGAGATAACTTTATTTTAAATTGGTTTATAAATCACTTAAACTACAAATAACAGGTAATTACTCTATATATTTTATGTATGCACCAACAATCTGTGAGCAACATGCCGCCATTGGCGGCGACATCTGCATTAATAGGCGAAAAATGGCTCAAATATAACGATACCGATACTGAGACAAAGACAAAGAGACAATGACGGCAACAGCGACAGCGGCCGAGTGCTACGAGGACACATCAAAAGAACAGACCACCATCAGTGGCATAGACACGATTCTTGACACTGGCACCTGAACCGAGTCAACAACAACGGCTCCGCACAACATTCAATCCAACAACATCACAAATTACACAAAGAGAAACGTCAAATATTGTCAACACTCCACACTGTGTAGTTGCAACACATTCACGGGGAATAATTGCAAATGCGGCGATTACTGGAGGACATTCTCTGGTACTCTTCACTCGTGGCATTATACGATTGATGTTACAACACTGTGGCGCCACATTAAGCATTTGCACCGATTCCTCATGAATGGTGGTGATCGTGGTGGCGGTGGTATTGGTGGCGGTGCTGTTGCTGTTGCTATTGCTGCTGCTCTACAACACATTCGAAGTGTTCATGTCATCAATTTCACTTAACGACGACGGCCAAGCCGGTGAGAGTCACAGATGTGGATGATGATGATGATGGTGGTGTCGGTGGTGCTGGCGGCTCTGGAATATGGATTAAATGGTAATGGATGCAGGTACTGCATCATTGGCAAAGGTGTAGAAATGCGGTAAAGCCGTGTCATGGTAATGGTTAACTTGGTTGTTGGAACATTTGGATGGTTGTTGCTGAGCTGACTGGCCGTTGTCTACTTAATTGAAGTTATAACCCGATGATGGTTAAGGATGTTGAATAAAGCATTATTTAGGCAGGGAAGGGGACATCTGAGGCACCTCTGTAAAATCACGGCTAGAATAAGATTAAGGGCCAGAGAAGTTTTTCTAAAAAGAAAAGTCTAATACAAAATCGTATGAAGAGAAAGCGCTGGTGTCAAAGATTTCCGATTAGAAACATGCAGCACAAAATCAGAACAACAACCTTCGTCATTTCCGAAACATTTTTCAACATTGCAATTTCAGTATAGAATTGCCTGAATTCAGATTTGTTTTCATAGAAATTATTTTTAATGCATAAATAAATATTCTTATGGATTTATGAGGATTTAACAAGTTTTTTTTTCATTGTTAGGCAATCCTTATAAAAAAGGTAT
Source organism: Philornis downsi (assembly GCA_019455685.1). NCBI lineage: Eukaryota > Metazoa > Arthropoda > Insecta > Diptera > Muscidae > Philornis > Philornis downsi. The sequence continues at coordinate 132,023 of JAHXMU010000508.1, forward strand.
GAATTTGAATCACATATGTAAACCATATTAGGTGCGTAACTAAGTTCTCGCTATTTTTTTTTTTTTTTTTTTAATAAAAATGCAACCCTGATATGAAATCATGTTTACAAATGATTCATTGAAAGTATTGACCATCACTAGCTACTACTTTTTCCCATCTTTCCGGCAAAGCTTAAATCCCGCCACGGTAAAACTGTTTATCTTTGGAGGCTATCCACGAATTCAGCCATTCCTTGATGTCACCATATGAGCGGAGCTGCTGGTCAGCCAGACCGTGTATCTGGATGGGGTAAGACTTCCTATTTCAGCGTTTCCAGATATGTTTTAACGGGTTTGGCCACGTGAGGCCGAGCGTGCCTCTCTGCGTATTGTGGACGTTTCTCGCGCAGAGCTCGGCTTAATCGCATTAATTGAAGTCGATGCAGATTCACAGTGATGGTTTCGCTTAGTTTCAACTGCTCGTAATAAATAACACCGACCCGGTTCCACCAAATAGAGAACATAACCTTCGCAACGTGAATATTCTGCCGAGGCGACGGCGTGGAAATATATCCGGGCAGCTTCCATGACTTTCTTTCCTTTGGATTGAAAATATATGGATTCATATATTTCGCCAGCCGTTACAGTGCTATGAAGAAACCCTAGCCTCCTTAGTCCCTGAAGCAGTTGTTCACAGGCGAAAAAACAATGCTCAGCGTCCTTAGGCTTCAACCCATAAAGAACCCAAGGTCCTTGCTTTTGAATCATTCCCTACGCAAGCACTCGCTTGGAAATGGCTTGGCGGGTAACTCCTAATACTGAAGCAAGCTTTGATATGGATCCCTATCAAGCAATGTCTTCAGTTCAGTGTCTTCGAAGGTTTTTCTTCTTTTCTCACACGAACGATCATCAACATCAAAATCACAATCTTTAAGGCGACGGAACCAAACTCGACTCACTTAAAGCAGCATCACCGTAAGCGTTTTGAAGCTTTCCAGACCAGTGTTATGTTTGATACAGCTCTTCTCATATTCATCGTCTAAGGAATGATGTGGAATTATTCAACACCATACTTTCAATCTCCACAGAAGATTTCAGTTCCATGCATTCTATATGCAGAATGCCTTATCATCTTTGCAAGATTATCAAACTCGGTTTGATTCCATAACCAGCTTTGTAACCGACGAAAAGGCTGCATGTGTCGATCTTTTTTCCGAGGCTATTTTTCTGGATTAGCGGGAAGTGAATATCTGGACTGTTATCGATTTACCAGATTCATAGCCGTATTGATAAGGTCCAGTAAGGTCGGTTGTCATTCACACAACATGCTCGAAAAGAACTTACAATGGGTGAAAGACTGACTCTTGACTTTGAGCTTGCTTTTATTTAGCTCGTCGCCAGCAGATTCAAATAACTCTGCCGGCGGGCATTCACATTCCGCCTATTTTGTTGTGCCTAAATCGTGATAATCTAGTTTGACCTCATTGCGTCTCCATAATGGTTGGTCTATACCAAAGTTGATAATTGATGTCTTTGGACTGCCAGATGCGAGTATTGCATCTTTGATAGGCATCATTTTTTGGGAAATCACCGATATTTGGACTGTGAATCTGAACAGAAATTCTTCCCTTCCTTAAGCCCTCAGGTTAGGCCATCTCTGTCGTACATTAATTTTGTTTAACCAAAGAGGAGCATCCTCTTGATATCCAACAAACAGCATTAAATCCACCTACATAGATTTCAATATTTGTGGCTCAGCACCTTACTGAACTCTTTAGTTCATTTGTAGCTGAGAACTAGTTGTAATCTGGATGCTGGCAGGGAAGAAGGCAAACAAAGTCGTGCCTCCACTGCGATGGTTATCAGTGTTCAACATAATTTACACAATTGCTGCCAGCTGTGGTTGAATGGTGCGCTCGGTTGGTTCGCTCACTTCCATGGCATGAATTGTGTTAAGTTTCACGTTTACTGGAGTGCTTGGCGAAGCTGGACGTTATACTCCCATTGTACTTGGTTCTGCCAGTAAAATCGTGGCTTCCATTTGTCCCGAGATAGTATTCCTTGGTCTGTGACACGGCCCGGCTGCCTACACAGTGAGTCGTGAGGGGGATGCTGTGGGAGCAGTCACATCTGTAGGTGCTATTTTAACATTATTGAATGTTGGTTGCTACAGATGTCTGTCCCCAAACAGCCGTCCTTCCCAATGCTGCCTGCGTGTTGTAAAGTTATCCATGCTTTCGCTTTCTGCTCCGGTTTTTTTTTTGGTTCTTCTTTAGTTTGGTCGTGCCCACCAAGTGTTCATGATGTATCCTCAGTTAGAGTCGGGAATTGTGGTGGTGCTTTCCACCCCCCTCTCCAGCACACACACACACACAGTTGACCAGTAGTTGGGAGTATTTACCAATTGGCGCCTGGCGTCATTATGTCCAACTTTGTGTCGGCCGATTGCAGGAAGCCCCCCCCCCACATCTGTCCGTCTTGCCATTTGTGAGATTTTCAATTGTTGTTGGCGGATTACAATTATTGTTCTCGTTTTTGTTGAAATTGTTCAATCGACTCATTTGCCCTTTTGAGATTTTTGTTTTTTTTTTTTCTGTGTTTTGTTAATGTTGCTCTGCGAGTTTGTCTAAAATTGGCGTTAATTTTGTTTTAGCATTTGTTTGGAATTGTTATACTCGCATTGCTTAGTTTCCCCTGCTTTGTGTGGCCCATTCCCATTTCTAGCTTAAGGTTGAACTGAAGCGGAGATGCGATTTATGGTAATTGTTTCCCCAGAATTGTGGTGGATAATGATGAAATTATGAATTATGTCTTAATGGAATTTGCCTTTTGATGTGAACTCTGCGAAATGAAAGGATGGATGTTTAATTGAAGTTTGATTTTTGTGGGATGACTTTGACTGCTATCTGATGTTGCAGCATGAAATTAGGTTTCGTAAGCTCTGGTTACATTTGGATGTTTGAGAATATTCTTGTAATACATTACAAGAGAAGGGGAGTTGATTTTAACTTAACACCATAATTCTTTATAACAGCTGCTAAAGTGATTTATCATAAAATTGTAACAATTTTTTGAAAATTTCCAATTTATTTTATGCTAGCCAGACCTTTAAGTATTGCTATAAAGCAACTAATAAATGGCAAAAGTATATGGGAAATACTAAAAGATGTCGTTTTTTTCAAAATGCGCGTGTAGTTCAGATTAAAGCCAATTGCAGTGCTGCATTATGCCTGAAAAATCAGCAATTAACCACATAACACAATACGACAAATTCTGCAGAAGGTCCAATATAACAGATCGACGTATACCGGCTTTTCATCTACTATCAAGCTGTGTTCGACAGTAGGATATGGCAAAAATTGTATCAGTCTATTCCTGCGAAGCCTATACACAAAGATCTTCATAAAAACTTCAATAAAGATAAACCGAACTCTTAGCGATTCGTTTTACATCAAACTACGATTTAGACAGGATAACAGTCTGTCGTGCGACCTCTTCAAAATATTGTTGGAAGTGATTATGAGAAAAGCTGCAGTTAACACAACTAGTACCATATTTAACATATTTGCGTAAGCAAACGACATAGACATTATTGGCAGAAAACTGTGAGATGTTACTGCAGGCTTCTCAAGCATTGAAAAGGAATTGACAAAAATGGGTCTGGCGGTAAATGAGGATACAACAACGTTATTTTTTTTTCCAAAGAACAAAGAATATACTCGTTTGAGGCGCCGTGTAAACGCTGACAACTATAATTTGAAGCGGTGGATGAATTCATCTGATTAGTCCCTACTATGAATAAAATTAATGGCGATGGTGACAGCCTGTAAACTAAGAGAAGAATATTGCTTGAAACGTACGAGTATATTATTATGAGCTAAGCAAACGATTTGACGACACAACCCTATCTTGGCAAACAAAAATCCAACAGTACCAGACATTGGTTTTACCTGCCTTGATGTAGGGTGCAGAATCCTGGGTTATGGCAAAAGCGGATGAATCAGTGCTGGTAGTCTTCGAAAGAAAGAAACTCCGAAAAATATATGGAGCCATCATCATTAATCGAAGAGTATCGGTGTCGTATGAACCTTGAATCACGTATGAGCTACACACCAACATCGAAGTACAGCGATTGCTTTGGTTTGGTCAAGTTCCTTGGATGGATCCGCACATTCCAGTATGAAAATTTTTCGACAACTAACTCGATGGGTGTCGCAGAAGACATCTAGAGTATGAGAAGAGCCTGACCAAAACTCCGTAGGAAGGACCAAGCTTCTGAAACACTCTCCTAAGCTTGGTATGGCGAATTGGAGAAGAAGCACAGAAGACCGATCCGAAGAACGTAGGATTATTTTCTACATGCGGCGTATAATAGTCAAGAATGCCCAATTTAGCCGTCATCTTAGTAAGTACACCCTCACTTGTATGTATTTAATCCATGTGACGACCGGGTTCTTTCTACTGAGCAAATTGTGCCCATATTCGGCTTTAGTCTGCAGCGCGTTGAATAATTTTTATGCTAAACTTCTTTTGACTCATGCATATAAGTATCGATAGAGCGGAGAGGTGGAGGGATGGACATAAATATATCGACTCAGAGTGAATACACCTAAGTAGTCCTGTACAAATTTCGAATCATAGTAGGATATGGTCATTTATGTTCCGTTCTGATTATTCTTATCAAACAGATATCATCATTATTTTTCATTAAAAGAACATCAACGAAATAATGAGAACCGTCTGTATATCACAACATCTATTCCAATGCTACAGTGCAAGTGTAACCCCAGGTGTCTTCTGAAAATCTGAGAACTTTACTGAAATTCATCATTTCTGAACAAAGCACAAAAATTATGGCACGTTAGCACTGATGCCTCTTAGGTAAATAGGAAACATCTGTTACTGAAACTTAACTTTTATGACAGCCTAATAGTTGTTCGGACCACCTACGCTAGAGTTGGATGCTGTAGCCTATTAAATCACTTGTTTTAAATAAAAAGGGAGAAATTAAACCCCTCAAAACTCGACGAATAGTGTGCGTTAAGGGCCAACGCAAGACTGACGTCACCGTCATTCAAGAAATATGATGGACTGGGCGAAGATGGAAACGAAGTGAAAACTTTGACATCTACTACAGCTGCTATAAAGAAACACATTCATTTGAATGTGGATTTATAGTGGGTAGCAATTGAGCAATTTATCTTGTGGTTTAACCCCGTCAATGACCACATAGCCACAATCCATATTTAGGGAAATATTATTGGTGCGCAACTAAGTCGTCGCTGTTTGCCAATAGATGGCGCCAACTGTAAGCGCTTAGGCATATGGTAATCATACCGTTTCCAGTCATTTCCAAGCGATTGCGTTGGGAATGATTCAAAAGCAAGGAACTTGGGTTCCCCGTGAGTTGAAGCCAAGCGACGTTGAATGTCGGTTTTTCGCCTGTGAACAACTGCTTCAGCGACAACAAAGAAAGGGGTTTCTTCATCGTATTATAAAGAGTGATGAAAAATGGATTCATTACAGCAACCCGAAGCGGAATATTCACGCTGCGAAAGTTATGTTTGCATTTGGTGGGACCAGGTCGTTATTTATTACGAGTTGTTGAAACCAAGCAGAACCATCACTGGGGATCAATCTCGACTTCAATTAATGCGATTGAGAAAAGCTCACAATACGCGGAAAGGCACGAAAAAGTAATTCTTCAGCATGACAACGCTCGGCCTCACGTGACCAAGCCCGTGAAAACCTACCTGGAAACGCTGAAATGGGAAGTCTTACCCCATTCGCTATATTCTCCAGAAACACAGTCTGGCTGACTACTAGTTCCACTTATATGACGGCACATGGCTAGATTCATGGAAAGCCTCAAAAAATTAACAGTTTTACGGTGACGAAATTCGAGATTTGCCAGAAAGATGGAAAAAAGTAATAGCTAACGATGGGCAATATTTTCAATGAATCATTTGTAAACATGTTTCCATAATAAAACTGCATTTTTATATAAAAAGAAAGAAAACACCGAAAACTTAGTTGCGTACCTAATATTTTATCTAGCATAATTACGCCGACGACCCGACGCAAGACAAACCAATAAAAATAAGATAATATTTTATGAAAAATGTCACCATTTCCCTCGCCTGGCATTAAAATTGTCTTGAAAAATTGTTTAGCTTTTAGACCAACAATCGGCAAATTCTCAATGGCGTTCAGACTGATAAGTTTTTCCGCAATGAGGAAAATTGCGGAAAGCGCAACCAGATTTCCATGAAAAGATATCAACAAGCTAACTTAGCTCGCCTTGATCTAAACATACAAAATTGGCGAAACAGCTTTCCTAATTTTGATGCCTTAACACACAAAAAGTACAAACTCCGTTCAGTCCCATGATTGGGACCCACTGAAAGGCTTATTTTCGTTAAGAACGATTCCGAAAGCCAGTTTGAAATGCTTTTTCCTAGATTTGTCGATTACACGGCTACTCGAAATGTTCGTAAGCACATCTACGTAACCGCCGCCCAAAGAAATATAAGCGGCTGCATTGGGGGTCTAAACTACGATCATATGAACGATAGTTCCGTGATCTAACAATCAATCATACATGGCCATGATAATGTAATGTGCAATCCGTTCTTGAGTGTGACAAGAATCAATTAGAAAAGACGTCTACGGAAAATGAAACGCTGCAGCAGTGAGGGAATCTTGAAAGGTTAAGGAAATAGGCATATGCTGCCTTTCTAAGCAATCGCAATATATATGGAAAGAGTGAGGATGTAAGGGGTACAAGTGAAGTTTACGGTAAGAGAATCCACTCCTGATAGAACAATGGTAGATATGGAGCAACGGACATGCAGCGTGTGCTGCAAATATGAAAGAAACTCTTTCACTGATGACCAGTTCAGGAAGGTAATATAACCGTTTTTATTTAATGAGCTTTACCACACCCCATAATTAATATGATGCTGGTAGTTTCTATGAACAATGATGAGGCCACAATATTTCCGTAAAAGTTTTTTTTGAGGATTTCCAAATCAGTTTCATCCACTTATCTAATATCCCTGCATTCTGCACAATACACCAACACTCGTAAGACTAGTAATTGAAACAGTTGAATCTTAGTATGTTCAGGTTTTCATGTTCAGGCTTTCAATATCTGCTTACATGGTCTCTTCCAAATTTCCAGGCTGGCTTTATTCTTTTTGCTGAGAGAAGAACATGAGAAGACTGTAGTATTATTTCACAGTGTTCGATCAAAGATGACAACGTCGTCCATAACTGTGCCGACAGTCCATATGCATCCTCTACTTCGAATCCTATATTGAAAAGTATGCATACAATTTATTTGCATGTAACTGCTGCTGAGGGCAATTGGGAAAATGTGTTCCTGTCCAATATAAACAAGTAACAGTATAAAATATATAAGGGTATTGATTAAGAGATTAATCCAGGTTTAGTGTCTGGCGGTATTGTCGCATAACCCAGCATTCTGCACAATACAGTCAAACCCACTCTTACTGACTTCTTCTCAAAGCATGAGAAGACTGTAGTAAAATTTTACAGTTTTCGACCAAAGATGGCAACACCGTCCATAACTGTGCTGACGACCCATATGCATCCTCAAATCCTATAAATTATGTATTAAATTTATTTGCATGTTACTGATGCTGTGGGCAATTGCGAAAAATGTGTTCCTGTCCAATATACCTTACATAAGCAACAGTAGGAAATATATAACGGTATTGGTTTTGATTAAGAGATTAATCCAAGTTTAATCCCTGGCGGTGTTGTTGTGATGCAACTTAGTAGAGAGATGGTAGACTGTATAAGGGATTGGTTTGGAGTTAATTAATAAAGGGTCAATTCTTACATACAGAGCAGTATGTTCTCGGCTAAGGGATTGCGATTTTTAAAATAATTGCATAATTTCTCAGAGTTAAGAAATATATATAAATATTTATATATATTTAATATATAATATATATAAAAAGAGGGAGAGAGAGAAAAAAATTCAAATGAATTAGAGTTAATTCAACATATTTATTTCTAGAGATTAAAATGCTCGCCCTGTTGTGTCGCCAAAGTGGCTGATTTTGGATCAACAACTTTGCTAGTAATTTTTCTTTTTTCATATTTTCATCATCTTTCTATAATTCACAATAATAATTGTTGTGTTTGTCGATACTTAGTTTGTATATAATAATAATTATATACTTTCATACTTTTAAAATACTTTTGTAATATTTAAATTTCATGTGTTCAGTAATTAATTCATTTAATTTAAAAAATTCAAAATTAATTCATTAAATTTAAAAGTAAATAAGTCGTTATACAATAACGACCAACTCACCAACTTAGTTCGTTCAATCGATCACTTGCACTCCTTTCGCTAATTTGTCTTCCTGCATTCATTTTATGATCACTTCGTGCCCTTTTCTTTCATCTGTCTGTGTTCAAACACCTGCCCGTTCATCGATTTCTCAATCAATTCAGAAATTAATTGTCAACCATCGAAATTATCAATCTAAAGTCCCCTACAACTTCCCTTAACTTTCACATTGCTTTGCGTCAGACTATGATCAAACTCTCATTATTATTCATTAGTTCAGCGTGATTTTCACGTCATCTTTTAGCACCTATAGGAAGGGTAAGTTGGTCGATTCATATCATAAATTAATTGTAATTACAACATAAATACTGGCATTAATTTAACATTGTTTCTACCTACATTGCCGCAACATTGTTGCATTTTGTGACTGGCATTCGCATAAGCAGAACAAAGAACCCCCCGCTTGAAGTGCAATCATCATAAATTCCGAATATTGAATTTATAATTAAACCTTTCGGTAAACTTTCAAGTTGACGCCTTTCCAATTATAGCGTAACGTAGAGTTAATTTCACTAGTGTTGCCAACATTTAACACAGCAATTAATTAAAGCTACGTCATCAGCTAGTTAGTGCTCTAAGATGGCATTGTAATTATCGGTTTCAAGGGGGGTTTTTAACTAGAGATGCTGAATAAGAGAGTTTTTTAAAACCCGAATTTCGTGGTGAAATGAAGGTTATTTGATTTTTGTATAGAATAGAATTTGAAGTGGATTATTTGCTGCTGCCAAACATTCGAAAAGTAGTGGATTGTGAAATGATTGTTTGTTATTACCAAATGTTCAAAACCGAGTATTTAATTACCATAAAATTATCACCAAACTTAGGAGTGTTGCGGTAAAGACGTGAATTTTTGCGACAAATTCTTAGTTCTTCCACTTCTCGTCCTCATAGTCCCATTTGGAGGAGATACCGAATAGTGAATCTTCAGGATTTCGCCTTGACTAAATCAATCTATCCACAATAATAAACTGTGCAAAATTTATCATTGGCACAGTTTCACACGGTGTCACAGTGCAGCCTTTTCCCAGGTATTTGGGATTTAACTTTTAGCAACTCAGTTATGGCGATGTTTAAACTGCAAACAGTTGTTCTAGATTGAGTAATATTTCCGACACGTAACGTTTCAATGTGCAAAAAGCAATACTTTTATCCATTTTGACAACGACATCCACCGGTATAATCTAGCATTGCTCATAATAATGTATTTTGGAGCAATGGGGAATTTGAGCTCCTCGACTGTTTTCTACTTGAAAGAACCAAAAACCTTCGCAGAATTACCCAACCAGTTCACGGCTTCCAACCTTTGAGAAAGCGTTTCTCATACGATGGATGTCTAATTGCTTTAGAACATCCGTCCGGTGGCAGCTAATGTGAAAGGGATTCTAAATGATACAATAACCCCATGGCGTCTTATGAGAATAGGCAATACCGGCTGTGGAAACTCAAATGATGGTGATCCCTGCATATGTTAGGAATATACATCCGAAATATCTGGAAAATTTGTAGATGAAATTCAACTGATGATTGATGTCCTCGATAAATGAGGTATAGTAAAGAACTCCATTATTTTTCCATTAGATGGCTTTACCAACCTAAGTCTCACGTTGTACAGGTACAATCCGATTACGCTGAATGGTGTTAGAGAGATAAAGTGTCGTACTTATAAAACTACTCGGACAGTTTTGTGATTTCTGGACTCAGTATCGTTCGAACGAGTGTCTAAAATGGACACCAGCAAAGAAAAAACACGCTATATTTTATAATTTCTCTTCGACAAAATCGAAAACCCAAGCCAGTCGCTTATGGTTCTTATATAGTGATAACCAATCATGTGCCAATTTGGTTTCGTCGATACTGTTCCGGTAATTTTGAAAATATCCTTAGAATAATGAAAATCGTCAAGTGTGACCGTCATGTAAGCATTATATCGATTGTCCAGGAGCAACAAATGGCACAAAAATCCTCTTGAATAGGGCTGGATACAAAAAAGAGCTCTATTTCTGTGTGGCCCGCAAAACTTTTTCACCGAATTTCCATCTCCAAATCGCTGTTGTATAATAAAAGATCGACCCTTTCCTAAAGCGGATAGTGACTGGAACCGAAAAGTGAGCCATTTCTTACGTCAAGAGAAGCCAGTCCTGGTCGAATCGCGCAAAACCGGAGTAAGTGGTTATCAAGCCATGATTGAAGGTTGAGAAAAGTTTACTATGTTTTTAGTGGGATTGGCAGGAGATCATCTACTATGATGTGCCCCTCTAAGGCCAAGTTTTTAATTCGAATCTCTACTGTCTACAGTTTGGCCGTTTGAAGGAAGCAATCGCCCACTGCACAACTTTGACATGTTTCCTTAGGGGAAAGCCATGCCACCCACGTCAATAGGGATTCGCCAAAGCTCCGGGAACTTGGTTCGGTGGTTCTTATGGATCCGCTTTATATCCCGACCTGACATCAAGTAACTACAACCTGTTGCCATGTATGGTGAATTATTCTGCTGGTGAAAACTTTTGCCTCCACAGAAGCTTATGAAAATCGAGTGTCCTAGTTTTTTGCCAATATGGACGAGGGTTCCCGGAGGGGAGACTTAATGCAATTACCTTCAAAAAGGCGACAAGTTATCCAACGAAACGGTGAATATTTACTTAAGTGGGATCATACTCTCTGAGCAAAATAAAGAAAAGTGAACTTTTTGGTTTTTATCACAAATTCTACCATAAGCGGTATGGCTTGCAAATAAATTTTGCTTTATAAAGACACCGATTCCTTTGAATATTTCAAAGAATGTTCCAAGATTTCGCCGCTAAGGTCAGAGAATTCTATGTTGAATATTGTTATAGAAACTGCCGACACCGGTTCCAGTTAATTTTCGACACAATCAGTCTATGAAGTGGACAACTATGATGAACACAAACAACACCTAATTTGTAGTTTTTTTTTAAGAAAAACTAACAATTTGAAATGATTCAAATATCCGGATGATCGGTTTTCAGCTACGATTTCTACCATTCCAGTCCCAACAGAGAAACAATGTTAAATGTTATGAAGTTCCACTAAATTAACTGCAACGCATATGTCTCGCTAGCCAGATGGAGTCTTATGTTGATAATCACCACTTTGCAACGCAGTTGTTGTATGTAGTTGGTCATAGAAATAATAACTTTAATGACTGGGGGGGCTAATACAATGTAAGCCATTAAAAGAATGATGAGATTTTGAAAATTAAATTAACTTTGAAATCTCTCTTTAAAGAGATTTTCTCTTTAAGAAATGTTTCTGCCGATTGTAATCATCAACAAATGATTGATAATTTCAACCTATTTATGTGTTAAACTCAATGACTTTAATGGCTTCTCTGCTAAATTCTATCACTCCACTATGGTTTCCCCCCGCTTTTTCTCTGCACTCTTGTGTGTTATGTTAGCTGCTTTCTGCTTTATAGAATTTTTGCAATTTTCACATTTACGATGCAATAAATTTTGAAGTGTTTTCACATACACTCGCATACACATTCTCGAAATTAATTGAATTAATTTGAAATAAAAGTAGCGAAGCGACACGCGACTTTTAGCACCTGTGCGGAAAGAGCGCGCGTCATGACGCTCTTGACGGCAAGCCAACATATGTTTCTGCTTAGAGTCAAGAGTCATTAATGGCCACTTTGTGCAAATATCTATTGACATTTTGCAGCAACACATGAGCAAAAGTGCCGCGTAATTAACTCAAGGACGTTGGAGCTGTAAATAACATGTTTTTAAGATTCTTCTTCTGACGTATCAACAAATTAAAATGTGCGTTTATTAGAAAGGGAGTCGCATCACATGTTGTTGTCGAAATAAAATGTAGTTGGCATTATTATTATGACGTGTTCCAAACGAGGAGGTTACCATTACAGCTTAAGAGATTGGTTGCATACAGAGTGTTTCACTGGAGCTGAAAATTTTGAAAACGTTGTCTTTGTGTTTTAATAATTTAAATCGAACAAAATCTGTTTGAAGCTAATTTATTTACTATGCAACAAATACATAATGGCTGATTGATTGATTGATTGGTGATTAAAAGTTAGAATTACGAAAATTGGAATATACATACACATTCCTTTTATATAATAGACATACTTATCTATTATACGCCGCCCGTAGAGAATAATTCCAAACGCTTTGATCTTCTGCGCTTCTCCTCCAATTCGTCACACCAAGTTTCGATAGTATTTCAAAAGTCTGGTCCTTCCAAAGGAGTTTTGGTCGCCCTCCTCGTCGTCCACCGAGTTTGTTGTCGGAAACTTTCCGTGCCGGGGCATTTGGGTTCATTCGCACAACATGACCCAGCCAACGCAATCGCTATATATTAATGCGTTTGACCACGGCGATGTCGGCATACAGCTCATACAGCTCATTGTTCTTGTGACGCCGATACCCTCCGTTAATCATGATGAACCCATATATTTTCCGAAGTATTTTCCTCCTCATCCACTTGCGTCATAATCCAGGATTGTGCGCCGTACAACAAGACAGGTAGAACTTACGTCTGGTACAGTCGGATTTTTGTTTGTCGAGAGAATTGCTTGCTTAGCCCATACTAACATCTGTTAACAAGCAATACCCTGCTCTTTATCTCCATGCTGGCATCATTCGTTTTGTTTACAGCGGAACCGAGGTAGATGAATTCTTCCACCACTTCAAAATTATAGTTGTCAACGTTCACATAGCGTCCCAAACTAGTAGACTCTTTGTTCGTTGAAACCAATAACGTTGTATTGTCCTCGTTTACCACCAGACCCATTTTTGCTGTTTCCTTCTCGATGCATGAGAAGGCTGCAGTAACATTTCGCAGTTTTCGCATACAACCAACTATTATTATTTGAGCGGCGACCAATCTCTGCTTCGATCTCTCTGGGGCAAATCGTATTTATCCTGTTCCCAAGATTGAAGAGACGGCGTTTTGCGACTATTGAGCAGATAAAAACCAAATCGCTGAGAGAACTCAAGGACATACCAAAAAGTGATGATGATTTATTGATGAACAAATAACTATTTTTTGAGAAAAATTAAAATTCACATTATGTTTTGAACACGCCTCGTATATGTGCAAAAGCAAATGAAGGCAGCAAAATGTTAGTTTTCTTTTTATTAATATATTAAAAAGGTCAATAATGAATTATTACCCCATTATTTAAGTGCGTTCAATGACTAATGATGATCCCCACACAAAAACCTATGACTTAATTTTGTGACCTGAATGACAGAGAATATAAAAGACACCCGCACTTATGATACTAATTTGCCCGCATAACAAATTTATAGAATGTATCCGCTGTTTTTCCATATTTTGCGCCTCAGTCGTGTGAGAACGATATTAAGTCTGAATTTTTGGCTAATTACAAGATTTCGTGTCACTTAATAAACTGCAATAGCTTCAACGCAATGTACCTAACAACTTTGGCTAACTTTCATACACCAATTGAAAATATTTTTATTATTTTATACGATCTACAACTTGATGCAATTACCCACTCTGACAACGAATTGCAAATGAAACAGAAAATAAAAATATTTTTTAATCAATTATATTTTAATGAATTTACAAACAGATGCTGCTGCCTCTGAGTCAGACAGAGTTCTGAGTGAACGGAACGCACGGATGCGGCATTAATAGCCAACATCACCAGCGCCAGTGCCAGCTGTCACGTGTGACAGACAGCGCCTTTGTCGCTGCCGAAGAGCAAATTCAAAACGCAAAGTAGCGATTAATTGATGGCGACTAAATTGTTTGCATTTTATTAATAAAATTAATTGATTGTATGCGTGTGCTGTTCCATTGCGATAATACGAAATGTGAAACGGAATGTGGAAAAAACCTTCACTAAATGGATAAAGTTTTTCCATTTAGTTATTAAAATTGGTTAACAACTACCCGATGTGTGTTGCACTAATGAGCGGCTGATGAATGCGAAGGGATGAATGAATTAATGGTACCTAAACGCTACATGACGGTAATTTAATCGACACAGTAGCAACATTTTAAATAATTAATATATTGATTTTTAATGTTGCTAAACGGACAGCTGATGTTGAGTAATGTCAATATGTCTGTATTCAAGATATGCACATAAGTTAGCAAGGTATACTAATGAAGTTTATGGTCTATAAATGAGCATCATATGCTACTGTAACGATACTTGGTGTTATCATAATTTGCATTTAGCCACTTTACAACTTAGTTTTTAAATTAAACTTGTCTTAAGTATAACCTACAATGCATGTGCTTTAAAATATATAACAACGAGCTAATGACTTTTCGAATTCAGATACCGGCTATTGGAATTTTACGAGGCCAGATTAACATAGCGCTGGCAATGCATACTAGAGGCACATTTTTATAACAAAAAACGTAAGGAAAGGATATACCAAGTTTACTATTTCGTTTGCAACATCTGCAAGTACTCAACTAGGGGCCAATGATATTTGTTATTTTCTAAACCAATGAAACTGCGCTTATTACGCTTATTATTTCTTAAGAGATTTTGACTTAAAGACAGATGCAGATAGCATATATTCTGACTAAGCATATTCGAGACAACAACGACATGAAGTTCCACCGTAGAGATTGAATATTATAGAGAAACAAATGATAAAATCATTGGGTTTGCGGGCTCATGGAGTTTTAGTCGCTATGAATCACTTTGACGGAAAGCGTCGAGCATTTTGAGTGCGCGCATTTTACGAGAACTCTCGTTCATATATTGCTACTAGGCGACTATATTGTGTATTATAAGGACTACGGCGAATTAGTGAAGCTCCGAGTGCTAATTTAATTAAAATATGGGTAAAGCGTTTTGAAGAGACCGGTTCAACATTTAAAGCACAAGCAAATGGTCGCCCAAGAACATCTAGGACCGAAGACAATGTTGAAAGAGTTATGGAGTCAGTACGAGGAAATCCACAAATGTCGACTCGCAAGAGATCGTCTGTCCTACAATTATCGCGACGAAGTTTTTCAACGAATTTTAACATTGGATCTTAAACTGCATCCATATAAGCTGCTATTAACACAAGAATTGAAAGAGTCTGACTTCATGGCAAGGCTCGCATTTGCTAATGAAATGCTTAATCGATTTTCCAATTTTGACAATATCCTTTTCTCTGACGAGGCTCATTTCCTTATGAATGGGTTCGTAAACCGTCAAAATTGCCGTTACTGGAACAGTGAAATTCCCAAATTCAAACACCAGAAACCATTGCATAGTCCTAAAGTGACAGTATGGCCAGTAATCTCTGGCAGAGGAATAATTGGTCCTTTTTTCTTCGAAAATGCGCGGGGCCAAAACGTCACGGTTAATACGGAACGCTATGTTGAGACGTTGGACGGATTTTTGGCTCCAGAAATTGAAAGTTCAAGAATAGTGAATTCCAGAACTTGGTTCCAACAAGATGGAGCTACCTGTCACACATCAAATGACTCCATGGCGGTGGTGAAGCAGATGTTCCCTGGCAGACTGATTTCGAAAAAAAGGTGATATCTCATGGCCCCCACGTAGTCCAGACTTGACGTCTCTTAACTTTTTTTGTGGGAATACCTCAAACACAAAGTCTACAGTAATAATTCAAGAAACGTCGTTCAGCTCAAGGAGAATATCCGTGGTGAAATGGCAGCCATTACACCAGTATTACTGAAGAAAGTTTTCAATAATAGTTTCAAATAATAATCGTTTACGGTTAGAGGAGTCCCGTCGTAGAGAGGGTCACCATTTAGATGATGTTATTTTTAAAAAATAAACTCCATTTATTACTCTACAATGCCTTAGATTTATTTTAACCATACCTTTTGTATTTATTTTTAAATCTATTTTTTAAATATGCACGTTCTATTGCGCTACCCTGTATATTACAGAAACAAGTTCCGTTACAAAAATTCTTAGAATTTGTATACATTTACAAAAAAGAAATTGGTTATTAAGTAGAGATCAGTTGGTTTTGGTTGTGCGAATTAATAAGGACAGTTTGTCGATTAACTAAAATAAAATAATATCAAATTTTTAAAAGTTATTTTTTGTATACAAGAGGTAAGAAGAGTGATTTTAATGAAACTTTAAATTCAATTCAAACTTAAGAACAGCAAAATTTTGTAGTTTTTAGGGGGAAATGGGAAAATCTAAGCACTATAACCTAGAACTAAGAGAAACTATTAAAAATTGGCATAAAGATGAAAATTCTGCTTGGAATTTCAAAAACAATGGTTGAAAATGCAGTCAAATTGATCCCGGTAAGAGAAACACTTGGTAGAAAACCAAATATTACACCTACAGTTAAACGTGGAATCATTCGATGTGTAAAAAAGAATCCATTTATATCATCGAAACAGATAAAAAAAAATTATTTAAACATAGAAATTGACACATCAACAATTCGAAAAGCACTTATCAAAGAGAACCTTAAAACTCATAGTGCTAAAAAAGTACCAATGTTGTTGAAGAAGAACGTACAACAAAAGCTAAAATTTGCTGAAGTTCACTCATGCTGGCCTCAAGAAGAATGAAGAAATATTGGTATGGTCGGATGAGACAAAAATTAATTTATTTAATTCAGATAGGGGTCTTCATAAGAAGACCAACTAATACGGAATACAACCCAAAATACACTCTTACGACGGTAAAGCACGGCAGTGGTAATATCTTTGTTTGGGGATCATTTTCCTACTTGGTACCTCAGAAAGCTATATATTCGATCAGAGAAGGCTTTTCACTAACCGGCCTACATTGTTCGAATTAACGCCTGCCTTAAGGTAATGTTTTCCCCTCCAATTTCTAGAATGTTGTTACATATACTCTTTGATTATTCGTAATTACACTATAATGCCGCGAGGAAAAAGTGTAACAAAATACAAGATAGGTAAATTAATCGTTTAGAAGAACGAAGGATGCAGTGGAGGAGAAATTGGGCACAAACTGGACAGAAACCATTTTCTCATTTAAAATTTTTCACGAAATCCTGACGCTTATGGATTTATTAAGCGCTCAGGAAGGAAAAAAATACTTTCTAACCGAAATAAGCGACAAATTATAAAAAGCGCCAGCAACATATCGAGAAGTTTACGAGATTTGCAAGCTGTTGTCAGTCGCACAACCGTTTGGCGAACATTAAAGATTTCAAATTTTATAATAAATGAACGAATGAGATGCATATCAGGTTTAAAAGCTGAACACAAACTTATCCGTATGGATTTTGGGCGTAAAAATATGAACACACAATAGTCATTCGTAAGCCACACACAAAATTATTAACCGATTAGTTTATATTTTAGACGTAAAAATTGTACGTAATTTTTTCGGACGAAAAAAAATGGAATTTAGATCTTGATGGTTTCCGGTGTTATTGGCATGATTTGAGGAAGAAGCCGAAATTCTTTTCCAAGCTAAATTTTGGAAATGGAAGTTTAATAGTTTGGGCAGCATTTTCATCAGCAGGATGTTTGAAGCTGGAGTTTGTATCCTCAAGAATGAAAAGTGTAGATTACATCCGAGTTTTGGAAAACATTCTTATCCCATTTCTGGGCGAAAATGGGGACAGAGGCTGGACTTTCCAACAAAATAATGCCGCAATCCCCGTCAGCAGAGAGACAAAATCCTGATATCCCTTTAAAAGAGTCAAAGTTTTGAACTGGTCAGCGCTTATTAGATCCATAAGCGTCAGGATCCCGTACAAAATTTTGAATGAGACTATGGCTCCTATCCAATTTGCGACCAAGTTCTCTTCCACCACATCATCTCTTTCCTTGTAGGCAATGAATACCAACCATGAAAGGCCATATCAGCTCATAAAATGTTTAATATGTTTTAAGCTGTTGAAAGTTATTGAAAATACCGGAAAATTTTGCAAAAACTATAATATATATTATGTATGATGTGATAGTCGATACATTGCCTCTGACGCTATGGTGCGTAGATGTCACAACAGTGATAATTCGTTCCAAAAGGGAGAACTTATGCCCACAAGGACCAAAACCAACTTTTGAAAAATAAACCGTCTTCCGAATTTTTCCAACTTAACTTTTATTCGTTAATAAAAGTAATGTACGGTGATATTTGATAGACGTGGGAGGGAACTACGCAATTTATACACATTTGTAAATGATCGAGGTTGGTCAATAGTATCAAATAAATAAGATTTTCGCTGGAAAATCTAAAAGAACTTTATATAATATGTATGTGAAGAAGACCCTTTTGAGACTTCTTCGCACTTATCTGACAATAAGTCAGTACCTCATCCATGCTACAGTAGGCCGCAACTCATAGAATTGAATAAGTAACCTTTCGCCTGTCAATTTGTTTAGTTTTCTTCTCGTTTACTATCAAATTTACTTTTGCTGACTCGTTCTCAAAGCTTGAGAAAACTGCGGCAACATTTCGCAACCTTTTGTCAATGATGTCAATACCTCATAGAGGGGAATTTATTCTCACCCACCTCAAATACTCTCCGTAGGCTCGAGCAAACTAAATGTCTTCAATGTTACGTCTGAAAGCACGCAGTAGTATTATTCACATGGCTAATAAACGATAAATAGCATTAACCTGAACCAAAATGACATCAAATACTATCAAATAGGAAAAAGCAGCTTGAGCCTAGTAGTCGAACATTTTATTTTTCGGAGCCCAAACAGAGTTGGCTCTTCTCTCTAGGCTAATTTAACCTCTATGAAAATGTCTTCAACATTAACCAGTAACATGTGGCTTTTAATGGAGAATATCTGCTAGTAGTAATATCTATAAGAATATTAAAGTCAACAGAATAGTTCTGATTCCGCTAGTAAGATTTTTGTTTTCACCACTGAGGACTACGTCCTAAACAATGCTGTCCAAAAAAAGACGTAAGACTGATCTCGCGATAATTGGTACACACACTGAGATCATCTTTTCTAAACATGGAGCACAGTAAATTAACTTTCCATGTACGGAATAAACTGTCTTTTAGGCAAACCATATTAAGGATGTGATGCCTGCTCACTATTAGTTCATCGCCACCAATATTAAGTATTGTGATACGGTTATTAAGAATTAGTTCTTGCTTGGTTGCGGACAACCTATGCCATCCTTTATCATTGTCTAACTTGCGAAACTTTCGCAACCAGCAGAAATGTATTCCAATCCAGATTAATAAGTTTATTCGTTAGGTCTGAATGAGCAAATCAATATATAATCCATAACCGCATCTCGACTCCTTAAAGTTAGGCAAGTAACTGCAACTTGCCCAACTTTAGGGAGTCGAGATGTGCTTATGGATTATATATTGATTTGCTAGCATCGATATTCACTAAGATAGCAGGATGAATTGTGTGGCTCTTTGCAGTTTTTTTCGATTGAGAAAAAGTACAATTTATAGATAAATCCCGCTATGACTTCCACATCCCTTACTTAATACCATAAACTAACAGAAGTCATCCAACTAAACATGGAAAAATGACAACTAGTTAACCATCTAAATGGATATCATTAGAAAATTGGCAATGACACTGTAACCAAAGAGGAAAATAACATAAAAGCCATTGCTAATAACTCCTCCATCACCATTCGCCGTTTCGTTATTTCGTTTCGTTTTCCAAACCAACATTCCTCTTGACCATTGTTGTAAAAAATCCTTTGAGATATCGCAACAAGTTGGATACAACCCCAACATTCCATGGATTCCATTATCATTTGACCATTTTTGGCTTTCAACTGCAGAATATTTTTAAGCACAAAAATTCCTTACTCCTCCCCACAGACCACAAAAATAACACGAGCAGGAACTCCTTCACCGCTTTTGCGTCTTCGAGTTATACTTTTTTTTTATCTTTTAGATACACATAAGTATATAATTTATGTAATTAAATTTTTGTGTCGTTTTTTCTGTGCTTTCCGATATTTTCCGTTCTTTTTGCCTCGTTTCGAAACTGATTTCATGATTCCATGCCAATTGTTCCAAAAGATTCCGTGGAGCCTGCTCGCTCGCATGTGTTTTTCTCTGGAGATCATTATCTTTTGCAGTTTATAAGGAAAAAGGCGCTAACCCTGATGTTTATCGATATGGTAAAATGAATTGTAATGCCAACTGAACAGACCCGTACAGCGAAACAACGAAACAGCCAGGACTAAGACGTCGTCGCAAAAGAATAAGAACGAACGCCAGATCAAATTGAATATTTCACAATGCAGAAAAACACCAGAAGGAGGAGTAGGAAGGAGCCGAAGGAGGCGGAGGATGTAAAAAATGTCAAGTCATATGACAATTTGAGCATGATATAAAACCAATTGTTATCGCTTGTCAGGCGTCAGTAACAAGTTGCAAAACATGTTAAACTCAAAACCAAACGAAAAAAGGAGGAAAAGACCGAAAAAAGTTGGTCCGATTGAATATGAAATGGTCTCGACCATACGGACACTACAGCATCACAAATGTAACACAACCTTTGCGGAATATCAAAACATTTAAATGCCATTAAAGTAAGACTCCGTTCCACATAGGAGACAGTGGAGCGGGAATATAACAAAATACAGAATATAGAGGCACTTTTTCCTATACGAAAAACACATTTTTTATATGGAAAAAGGTCCTTCAGACACAGAGACACATTTTCTATCCGAAAAGCCTCCTGACATAGATAGACTTTTTCTATATTAAAAAAGTGACCCAACACAGAAATAAATTCTCTATACAGAAAACACTTTCTCTATACCAAAAAAGTCTGTACCAATAGGGTCTCTGAAACTTTTTCAAAATAAAAGGATCTCAGGGACCCTTTTCGTATGGATCTGAATCTACATAAAAAAGGCCTGTGGATCATTTTCTGTACTAAAACGGTATCTTAGACATTTTCTACATCAAAAAATTACCTCTAAAACCTTTTGTTATACAGAAAAGGCTTATCATAGCTTTCTATATGGAATAGGTTTTTGAGACATTTTCTAAACGGTATTTTAGACATTTTCTACACGAAAGAATTACCT
>JAHXMU010000508.1:153370-183879 GCA_019455685.1 Philornis downsi
CATTTTCTGTACGAAAAATAGTTTTCTTTTACACAGCGATTTTTTCATAGGAGAAGATGGTCTCCAATAAAGAAAGGCCTCTCATGTGAAAGCATTTGCTATGTTGAAAAGGTATCTGGAGATCTGAATTCTTCTGCGCTAAAAACGTTTCCTTTCCATGCTAATAATAAAATTCCTTTACGGACAACATCTATGAAGTCTCCGTTTCAATATAACAACGGATTTATTTGGATTAAAAATTATAACTGATTCATAGTTTTCTCCAATATGAAAAAATCTGGAAAACGGACTTTCTAAAATATAAAAACGTCTAAGCCAGAACTTTCATTAAACATATCTCTGTCGAAAGTATTTCGAATATGAAAAAATTTCCCAGAATTCGGGATCTTATCGACATCAGAAAGTTTTAGAAATAGAACTCTTTGTATGGGTTAGGATACATTTTTTCCATACGAGAAATGTTTCGCTTTCAAAGATTTGTTCTGAGGAAAAAATATTAGATTCCCAGACAACTCAATATACTGTAAGGTGAATTCCCTTAATGGCATTTATCATCAGGTTGTGCGAAACTATGAAATATGTTCTCGTGCTGGGGAATCGTTTGCCCCATTTGGTTCCACGGTGTTGTAACCGCATTAACTACACACTTCAGCCCAAAAATGGCCAAGTGTTCAATTCAGTGCAGAGCGCAGTTGCTCCTAAATGCAGTGCAACATAGTCGTAAATATCTTCCACGAGCCTCCATCCTCCATACTCGATGCGATTTCATGACCAACTTTGCTTTATATTGTTTCATATAGTCATATTTAAAACACATAAAAGATGGCTTATTTCCAGTCACTGCCACCATCGCCACCGCCACTCCTGCTGGAGCTGCTGCTGATGCTGCAACTCCCATAATTTCCATTTATGTCGCTCGGTGCCCTTTTGGTCTCCCCCTGCCAACACATTTCAATCGAAGTCATGAAGCAACAATTGACTGATCCAACATATGGCTGGTTTGCTGGCTGGCTGGCTGGCTGACTGGCAAGTCGCTTGTTTAACTTGGCTTAAAGACAAAATGGAAAGACATTAAGCCCGACTGAAACTGGTACAAAAGAGATGCAATTGGAGTTTATAACCTTGTGCCTTACAAAGCACTCATGCGTGCTCTCCCCCTCTCCCGCAGCTTTGGCGTGTGAGTGTTGCATTTAGTTCACTTGGAAGCGGTTCGGTTTACTGATCATTTGGTCCGTGATAAGTATGAGGAACGTATGCATAGTTATTTTTATAAAAGCGTTAAAAAAAGAGCATTTCATACATTTCTGTGGATGCTCAAGTGGTGGTGGTGGTGGCGGCGGCGTGTCCGTCTGTACGTTTGTACGGCTCAGTTCACTTCTACTGCTGGGATTGTGGATTGTTTATGCTTCTTTTATTACCAAATTTGGTTACATTGCCGGCATATTTTTGGCGACAATCGATCTGTTGCAGTTGATAGTGCGAGAACGAGTACTCGAGGTATGATCAGTTGCCATGAGTTGCATTAACAATAAACGCTGAAGTAGTAGCGGCAGTTCTTGGCCAGTCATCAGACCTTATCACGATGAGGCCGTTTTTCCCCTGTGTCGGTTTTAGCACGTTCTTCAAACTTTGAGACAGTAGCGTAGCGTAATGAGAAAGGATCGTGAAAAGATGATCATCTTGATTGACAGCGAATGTTAATGGTGTCTTGTCCCAGTGTTCTCATGTAAACTTTATGAATGTGTATATTTTCAGCAGAGAGACAATTGTCGATTACCAATATATTAACAAGGTGGAGGAGGGGGCAGTATTTGCAAAAAGGATCTCAAGTACGTTGCTTATGTAAACAGGAGTTCAAGATTCAGTTTCAAATCGAAAATCTTACTAAGAGGATAACTTGGAGAAAGTTTTTACATTCGAAAGTCTAATCCTTCCAACAGAATTTTTGAATTTTTGACACTTGTAGTGCTAGAGCGTTTTGATCTATTCACATAACACGACCAAGCGAATATCTGAGAAGGCCGTAGCAACATCTGGTAATTTTCGGCCAATATCAAGTAGCATATCACTTCTGTCGAAGATGGCATCAGTCGTGTTCAATATAGACCACCTTCTTATCACCTCCAAAACTATGTTGAAGATTTCACATATAAAAATTTCTGCCTATCGTTACAACATTCTCAGGGAGTGTCATGTGAAACTATCGAAGACAACAACGGTCTGTTCTTTTTCCGATTTTTCTCATGATTCTTCCTAGTGCAACAATCTGGTCACTTGAAGATTTACCAAGTCTATAGAATAAATCTGGTTAGATAGAATTATCTCCCACATGTCACAATCGACAAAAAATAGAAATAAGCCATGGGTAAAAGATTGCTTGCTGCAGGGACTTTGGCGAAAGCTTAGTTTCGTTTCGGTTTTGATATTGTAAACTTATTTGAAGTAAATTCAAATTTTGTGTTTGATTCAAATTCCAAACAACAACTGACTTCGTACATTATAAACCTATATGAATAAATTAAGGTTTTGTTTCTGATTCATATTCGAAGCAACAGCTCACTTCATATATTTATTCGTTTTTTACCCGAAACAAAATTAGAAACTTACATTGATTTTGTTTCTCTATCCGCTGACGGCCAGTGGATTTTTATATCGCCGATTTTGAAAGTAGGAGTAACTATAATTATATTTAAATTTTTAGGTGTATACGAGGTGTATTATTTTATCTCCTCAATCCTTCACAAATCGCCGTCCTTTCATGAGTCTCTTCAATCTTGGAAACAGGAAAAAGTCGCAGGGGACCAAATCTGGTGAATACGGTGGCTGAGGCATGATAACGGTGTTGTTTTCGGCCAAATAATCTCTCACAAGCAAAGATGAGTGAGGAGGTGCATTATCATGATGCAAAAGCCAAAAATTTTTTCCCCACAATTCCGTGCGTTTTTTTTTTTTTTGTATTGCTTCACGCAAACGCGTGTAACTTCAAGATAATACTTATTACCTTATTTACCGTACGACCTTGTGGTGAAAAAGTGAGCAAAACCTTGACATTTAATCGAACTTGGCGTGCTTTTTTTGGTTTTGGATCTCCTGGACTCTTCTATTCGGACGAATAGGCTTTGGTTTCGATGTCATAACCACATGCCCATGATTTGTCGCCAGTAATGACCCTTTTAAGCAAATCTGGATCATCGTTGACCTCATTTAACAATTCCTGAGCGATGCTCAAGCGACGTTTAATGCCCAAAATTTCCGATATGTCGACATCCTCAGCAATTGTGATTCGACGATTGTCTATAACAATTTTTTTCAATTTCTCAACATTTTCATCGGTTGTTGATGTGCTGGGGCATCCAGAGCAAGCGTCGTCATTCACACTTTCTCAACCTTCAGTGAAAAGCTTGTACTACTTCTAAACATTTTTTTGACTCAGAGTACTCTCACCGTATGCCACTGCCAACATTTCAAATATTTTTGAGTACTTAATTCCATTCTTTACACAAAATTTGATGCAACTTCTTTGATCCATTTTTTCGATAGCAGAAAATCGCCAAACACGCAAAACGCTTGTTTTATTTATGTCTCTCACAAACAAACTAAACATGCTATATGGATAAAACCGTCAATATATTTTCCAGACGAGTGTACCAACATAAAAGAAAATAATAATCGAAAGTCATATGTACGTAGCCCGCGAAATTTAAAAATTTCCCCTTATTTTTTGAACACACCTCGTATTCTGTCAGTCGAATCCAGTTGAAATTCATGGTTTCAAAAACCGGTGAATAATCATTATTAGCTCATCCCCACCAATCTTAAACAGCGCTGCTGGCCGGCAGCGGGGGGCTTATTTATTTTAAGCCTTTATACTTTTACTCTTCTATTCCCATTTTAACTCGGTAATAGGCAATCCTGTCTTCGTCGTTATTTGGCGTGATTTCTGCACTTATAATGCCATCTGGAATTACCGACTTGACCAGATTTCCGGCGCGATTTATATATCCGAGCTATTCCTATACATTTGAGGGGTTAGCGAATAGCCAAATTGTCTTGGGGATATCTTTATGTTGGAATCTGGTTCCACTTACCAGCGTTTCCTTCGCCGCAACGAAACCAGCGGGCTTGAATTCGTTAAGGGTATTATTACTCAGTCGACTGAGCTTTCCAACGGATAAGCTAATAACATCTCTACTTTCTATTTCTGCATTAAACTTTCCCAGATTAATTTTAAATCCGAGAACAGTATAGCGGTCTTTTGTATCTTCCATGCTTTCACGTAATATAAAGTCGTTTTCATAATCTTTCTCTCGAAGCGGGCAAAAATCAGCGTTATAAAAGAGGCAAATTGTAGCTATTCGATATCTTATAGAAATCGCAAGACAAAGTGTTTGAGTCACCTACCCACGAAGGCTGCTTGGCCAGGAGACTAGTAGCCAAGGAGCCCAAATTAGAAAAAGTTCGGCCGAAAAGCAATCATGAATGTCGCTCTTTTATCGCGTCATGAAAACGGACTACTAACTCTGAAACTGAAGCCCATGGCTTCGATGGTTCGAACAAGAAAGCGCTACTTGTCATTCAGCTTCTAAAACTATGGCATTATTACGAAGAGAGAATAAATGAAAAAAAAAAAAAATTGGGGAATGGGGAAATTCCTAATTTGGGCCCTCTGATTGTTATTTACTTGGGAGTAACCAGATCCTTCTGCAGAATTTTCCAATCAGCTCACGACTTCCGACCTTCGGGCAAGTATTTCCTGGTAATGCCATCAGACATTCGTTTGATGGTAGCTAAAGTGAGAAGGCGACTAGTTGATAAACCTAAATGGCATGCTAACACCGATGTGTCTTAGGCCAGTAGGTAACTTCTGTTACTGAAACTCAACTCACAAGCCTAGTGGTCGTTGGCAGCTCCAACACTAGGATCGGATGCAGTGGCCTGATAAGCCGCTCATCTTAAATAAATTTTATCATGAAAATGCCGAAGAAAAGAATGAAATAATGAATAAATGAATAGTTAGTTTCATGCTTCGACTTGATAAATTGACACGAATATCACACCTTTATTCTTTCTCCTTTGGAACTACGTAAAGTCTAAAGTCTACATAGGATTGGAGACTGATTGGAATCTCAGAATTTACCATGATAAACACAATTACGGCCAATTTTTCTACAGAAAACAGTCAGTCTTCAAAAATAAATCTAGAGAATAATTTTTTCGATAACAACGATTACCCGATAAAATTTGTTTTTTTATAATGTTGAAAAAAACTTATAAATGAAATGATCAACCGATGTAAATAGGTGAAGGGGAAGAGCGCGATGAAAGCAACTTGGATAAAGTTAGAAAATGAATACATTGGTAAACTAAACGTATTATACTCAAATGATTGAAACTTTCTTTAAATACATTCAACATATCTTATCTACAGAGTTTCATTATTTTTCCAATAGAGGGCTTTAGAACCACATAAATAAAGTAGAATAAACAAGTTCACCGTATGAGTGTCGCACGAAAATCTAATGAACCGTATCGCAACAAAATCGAAGCTTTATGTTTGGTGGTATTGACAAACTCAGAACTTCTGACTTCCTGGAAGTTTTTCCAGGTAAATACCAACCAGTTGTTCCAATCTAAGGCGAATAACACAGCAGCACAGTAAAAAATTCGTCTCAAAAGAAGCTTATGAAAATCGACTTTCCAGTTTTTTGTCAATAGGGACAAGGGTTTCTATGAGAGAGAGGCATAATAGAATTACCTTCAAAATGGCAACAAGTTATTGAACAAAATGGAGCATATTTGACCTAAACTAAATAATTAATTCCAACTAAGTTAAATAAGGCCTTCAATGTCATGCAAAAATAATGAATGTATTTTTACTACATCTCATACTGTACATGAGGTGTCTCGTCGTACAACAATAAAATAATTTGCTATTAATTTGTAAAGAATTGACATTTCAATGTTGTTTTTGAGTGTGACGATTGGAGAACATTTTCGGCAATAACATGCGAGGGGAACAAATTAGCAGCAGGCGTTTCAATTGCACATAAGGATAATACCTTTTAAAACTGTGTAATAAAACGCACAATCGCTTCCAATTGCATTATTTATTTTGAGAGAGGACTGCAATTTTAGGTGTAGTATACAGAGTTTCATTATTTTTTCAATAGATGGCTTTAGTAACCTGCATCGCACGTTGTATAAGTTTGATCGGATCATGCCAGATGGCGTTAGAAAGATAAGATTTCGTATTTAAAAAACTACTCAAATACTTTTGTTATTGTTTGTTGTTTTTACTACACCTCATACTCTACATAAGGTATCTTGTCGTACAACAATAAAATAATTTGCTATTAATTTGTAAAGAAATGGCATTTCAATGTTGTTTTTTTGTGTGATGACTGTAGAATATTTTCGGCAATAACATGCGGAAAGAACGAATTTGCAGTAAGCGTTTCAATTGAACATGAGGATAATACCTTTGGATACTGTGTAATTAAACGCACAATCGCTTCCAATTTCATTATCTATTTTGAGCGACGATTGTTCAAATATAAATGAAATACTCGAGATGGACTAAGCAATCCGTGTGCCTACGAGTTTTGTATTCGAAACTGGTTACAAGAACTGGAGAGAACTTTAAGCCGACCATTTGTTTTGATACAGTAGAAAGTTTAATAATTAATGTGGCTTTATAAAATTGGATATATTTTGATTACCAACATGAACAAAAGTCCTTAAAACAAAAGCAAATTCTTAGAACTTAATTGTATCACGAAATCGAAATGTATGCTCCCGTGTGTGTTTGTAGTTTGAAATAATCAAGAGCAGCAGCTGTTCAATCATTCCCATATTTCCTATCCAATAAGGACATGTAAGCTAAACTTCAAAGCGGCATTTCCATTATTATAGTAATTTTGCCCAATGTAACAAAATGTCTAATGTCTATAATAAAGTTGGTCCAATGTGGCAATAAAAATAAATTATTATATATGTGTTTCTTTTTTTTTTTTTTTTTTTTTTTTGTTAACTAAGTGATTAATTACAATAATTTGAAATTTTCAATTTTACAACTTGTTTAATTTATCATTTTGTAAAAATTGAAAATATTAAAAAAAATTGATCTCCAAACATGCGCACGTAGCACCTGCTGCATTATAACTTCATCACATCATGAGTATCGGGCCTTCATCATGCATGACAAATATTAATTTTTGTGACAGTTTACAACATATTATTAAGTTTTGTTCTTCTCTCTTATTTCTAAAAGAATTTTATTAATTCACTTCTTGATATTTTCAGCAATGTCTCGTTTCATCTCAGTCTGAAACGTCGATTTGATGAAAAAAAAAACAGATATTTAATTAAAAATGCATAAAAAGCAGCCGCAGCAATGTTGTGGCCATTCAAGCTGGGGTATGGAGGAAACCATGTGACGTAACACAAGTTTTGGAGTCGAAAGCGTAAAAACGTTTAGATGCTGTGGCGGCACTCACATGCACTAACATGCAGCTTGAGCCTTACTTGGGCAGCTAAACAGAAAAGATTGAATCGCCCAAAACTGGGCAGAAATCATATTTGGGTCCGCTATTAATCAAATGGCCAATTAATTATGCGTATGCCCGCGTACACGTTTGGAGCGAACGCATGTTTTATGATGGACGTGGGGCGTTTTTTGGTGGTGGCGCGGCTGCTATTCCATCTGTTGCTGTCGTTGCTGGTGCTGGTAGTGTGTTGGCCAAAAGGCAGCAACATGTTGTTACTATTAATGTAGCTGTGGCAGTGGCTGTGACTGTGGCTGTGGCTGTTGTCTTAATGCATTCATTTTATCAGTTTTGGTTTGGTTGTCAAGCGGAGCAATTAAATTGTTGTCTTATGGCAAAATTTGGTGGTGAAAATGAGAAACAAAAATTAATGCAAACTGTTTTTTGATGTCTTTAACGATTCAGGCTAAAGTCCCACAAAACATTGCCTATAGTCGGCTACATTTTGAGTGTTGAACACAGGGTGTTTCCATACAATCATATGGACATGGTTGACAGTTGGAATTCGTTTTTACCTTGTGAAGATATTTAAGCCTGAACGAAATTGAAACCTAAAACGTAATGAGTATTTTTCTTCCTTTTCTTCTTCTTCTTCTCCTTATTCTTCTTCTCCTCCTCCTTATTCTTCTTCTTTTTCTTCTTCTTCTTCTTTTTCTTCTTCTTCTTCTTCTAATAAAGGATGAGCAAGGCTAAAAAAATTTTTCGGCAGAGCAATTGCTAACATAGACAACAGTGAAGGATTTACATTGGAAAGTAAATTTGAAAAAATGTGCTAAGATCGTTCTTCTTTTAATTATTTCAATCCTTACAAATCCTTCAGTACTTGTTTATATTGAAATATCCGTTCCAAAGTTGTTTGATATAGGCACACTAACTTGCATAATACAATGGAATTCCAGAACACGACATCGTTTGTGGCAGAAAAGCACTACATAATAAAGTTGTTTGCTTCTAATTTGTAAATTTCAGGAATGTAATGTAATATCTCGTACGCCATCTATCGTTCATTAATCGCACATTTCTAAAACCTTAATCGACATGCCAGAGTTTCTTTGAAATCAAGTGAGCATGAGAAATCTACACGGCACATTGAACTAAGAGTAAGTGGAATCAAATTCTAGCATAAAGATATCCACAAAGCAACTTGACTATTCTCCAATCATAATGTGGGAAAACAGATTGGCCACATGGTATTAGATGGAAGATTTGTTGCCAATCTCACCGACGTGAGTGCGTGAGTCCTCAGTGAAGCATAGATAAAAATATTACAAGGGTATTCGACACCAAAAGAAGCCGTAGACAAGCTGATAGTTTATGATGTGATTTCTTCAAAGTCATGAAGGAGATGAAATAAGTAAAGAACCAGTAACTTTGTCAAGGATGGCATAAGTATCAGATACCATAAATTACGTAATGTCTTGGCAGCAAAATTCGCATTACCAAATGGTAATAGAGAAGGTAATTAAAAACATACATAACCAGGTACAAAGAAAGCTATGCAGCTCCAAGATAATCATAGTTGCTCCAGCAAATTTTACCAAATTTTACAACAAAACATCCCAAATCTTTATGTTACTGACACACAACTACATTATATTGCGATTTCGTATGCAACAGCCACAAAACCCCGTATATACATGGCAACGCTGCAGCCAATTATAATGCTTGCTTAAAAGGAATGCTACATGGGGAAGAAACGAAGAAAAATAGGAAAAACAGCTGAGGAAATAGCGGAAGAGGAAGGGCATAGAACGGAAAAAAGGAAAAGATTAAAATGTAGCATGAATATTCTGCTAAAATTTAATAATTAAATCGCTACTCTCCTGTAACGACAAAGATTGAAATCTGTCACAAGTCTGTAGACTGTGCATTAAATAAGGAAGGAACACTTTTATGATCGTCTAGCTCAGGAAAGCAGCAGGTTCTTACCCAAAACGGGATCAGAATAGTAGTAAGATGACTCGAAAAGAAGAAAGATAGTCACACCAGCTCCTAAACATAAGTTGCCTTAACAAAGGCATGTTGGATAAATATAATCTTAGTACTCGTATGCTATGTCCTGTTTCTAAAAAAAGGCGATCCAAGCACGTATCATTCGGTAAGGTCCAGTTGAGTGCGATATGTTCAAGATTAAAGAATTTTTCATTTAACTAACAGTACCTTACATTGGCTTGGTTGTTTTGTGCAATCAACATGGAAAGTTTAGCAGAAGACCGAAGCGCTTAGAATTTTCGTATATGTATGACGCGTGAAAGAAAAATATTTCTATTCTAAACGTCATATGAGAAAATGATAATTTTTCGCATAGATTAGACAGATGCAAACACTAATTTCCGAATGTTCACATTAAAATATTCGCTGTACAAACCTAAAAAGTGATTGACTTTTGTTTATTTGAAAGTCAATATTCCGTTTTAAAAGATGTTTTAAAAAGGCTTTAAATACACTTGTCAAAATTGACAGCATGAAAAAACATTTTATTTAATTTAAGAAAAATGTTTTCGAAAAGTTTTATTGCTCAGGAACAATATTGAATATATTGAGTTTTTCGGAAAGTTCGTTCGGTTAATTCGTTAGTTCACCATACGTCACTTCTCATGACGTAGATTTCCTTCAAAGACTATCATAACTTCCTTCCACTCCTTCTCTAAACTGTTTACTATTGTTCAATTGTATTCTCGTCCTGGCCGTGAGTGGTGACAGCGTTTTAAAAAAAGTTAAAAAAAAATGGAAAAAATTAGCGAAAAAGAGCATTTTAGGCATATTATACTGTATTATTTCCGAAAAGGAAAAACGGTTGCTAAAGACGTTCCGAAAAATAAAGTCTGTTTATAAAGAAAACGGACCAAATGAAAGAACTTGCCTGAAATAGTTTAAAAGACTTTCTACGGGTGACTTCTCTTTAACGGACGCTTCTAGATCAGGACGACCAAAGGAAATTGTACCTGAGGAAGTGAGAAATTTAATTATTGTCAATCCCCATGCAACAGTTAGAGAGATAGCTGAAATAATCAAAAAATCAATGTCAACCGTTCACGGAGTCATAAAAGAGCTCAGATTTGTGAGCAACCTCAATGTCTTCCTTCGAACCCGTCAGAAACTGTCAGAGCTTGGGTGGGAGGTTTTACCTTACCCACCGTACCCCCAGACCACGCCCCATTCTACTATCACCTATTTCACAGTCTGAGCAATCATTTTAAGGATTTGAATTTCCATAACGATGAGGAAGTGAAAAATCAAATTGAACACTTTTTCCAGAAAAACCAGGCGAGTTTTATGAGAGAGGAATTAAAAAACTCCCAGAGAGGTGGGAAGAAGTTATTAAAAAAAGGGAGATTATGTAATAGATTAAAATAATTGTTTTCTTGTGCATAAATTTGTAAATTTCTTTTAAAAATCGAACGAATTTTCCGAACCATTCCATATATATTCCCAATTCACTTGCAATATAGCTCAAAAATTGCAGATGATGTTACAACCCTAATCGCGCTCAAAAACCCACTTGGCCCGACTAATTTATAATCATTAGTTGTTATTCCAAAAAATGTTGTTTGTTTGTTTCCGCCCCGACTCATTATTGTGCATGAAACGTGGATAAAATGCTACATATTCAAGGAGAAGAAATGGCCAAAACAATGAACTTCGCTGAGTGAACCAATTCCGAAAAATTCCAAAAATTATGGAGTCACCCAGTAAGGCAAAAGCTGAAGCAAATTGACAATGCTGATTGCTAAGTAGCTTTACAAGTCAGTTTTATCAAGCTTAAAAGTTCTCATTTGATGACAACGAAAGCATCCTTCGAACAGAACAATATACGAAATAGTCACATTCAACTAATTTTCCGTAATTGCCTACACATTCGCCACTTTTAGCTTCCTGACAATATTTAGTATTTCCGAACCAGAAAAATGCTTAAAAGGAATGAGATTTACAAGTAGAGACCACGTAATCCACAACAAGAAGATTTAATTTAAAAGATTTCGTAAATCGCAATACTCAAAGTGCTTGAAAAAGTTGCTGAATTGTATAGATCAACAAGATGATGATGAATATGTTTTAACACCGTACTGTTAGTTTGTAACCCATAGCTGCCGGAATTGAAGAAAATAATTTTTGTTTTTCTTATGAAGTTCGGTTTTATTCATCAATATAGAGTCTTCCAAGAATGAAACAACGAGTCAGAATATTCTCAAATATATGGACTTTTCAAGAACCTTGAAATACGCCTCGGTACCCGCAATGATCATCGTTTTATCCAAATCTTTTCCCCGGAGCATCTTTATTAGATTCCGCACTGTTCAAACACATAAAAATCGGGCAACAATTCGACCAACAATTGATGCAATTTTGCCATTACAAACCATAGTCTTGTGACAAGCATTATTTTGGTAAAAATAAACTTTTCTCTCCACCATTTGCGAACATTTTTTCTTTGTCTTCGAATGAGCCAAAAATTTTATAGAGTATTTGCTATTCATTGCTTTCCCCAAGAAAGCGAGTTTCAAACGAGAAAAGATTCTTCGTGACCTATGTAGGGCTTTTGCTAGATCCTTTCCATACAGTGAACTAACGATTCGATTAGGCTTGCACTACTGCTCTGCATGAGAAAATTATTTTCCAAATGGGTGCCGTGTTTGATAACCATGGAAATACGAAAAATATCGAGTTTTTACTAATTCCGATCCCTTTCTGAAGCGATTCAAACGCAATAAGGAGGGCATATTAGTTGCTCTGAACAGTGATCCAAATCAGTAGCAGCCAATTTTTTTTTATCACTGTTAGCAAATGCGGCACCCATTTAGAAAACATTTTTTTTGAGAAAACCTAATGTCTAGATATCAGCTAACTCTTGCAACTTCACTTTTCGATCATTGATAATAACGACTTTCCGTTGGATTCTGGTTGAATCACATCTTTTAGACCACCGGTATATTAATAATATAATTTAAACGAGGTCATATTAAATTCAGCAAACCATAATCTTTCTCATCAAAAAGCGATGTTAAATTAGCGCACGAAAGTCGATTTTTTTCACTGACTATAAAAAAAGAATAAAAGTTGTGTCAGAAATCAATATTTCGCCGATTCGTATCGTTGTTTGGATCAGTTTAGACGCAACGAAAAAGGCGATTGAGTTGCTCCAAATAGCGATCCAAATCAGTAACATCCTGACATTATGCGAACTCATTTGGAAAAAATTTCTCTGATGCCAGAAACATCGCACAAAATAGTAATTTCACAACCTTTGATGCCAGCATAATTTTAGATATAACTAGTAAATTCACTTTCGGAGGTTTTGATTTACTGAATTTAAACTGGGTCGTACATGCATCGATAATGCTTAATGTAGTAGTTATTAAGCATTATCGATTCATGTACGACCCAGCTTAAATTCAGTAAATCTTAGGAAACACCGCTCAAAACATTGTTGACACTATATACGTTTTCTTTTTTCATTGTATGTGACAAAAAAAACAAACGTCAGTTTGACTTGTCGATAACGAAATTTTGGCAGAGGTAATTTGAAGGTTGTCGCAATATATGTTGGTAAATATCCGGACCGATATGTTAAGATGTTCCTTTGCATATATGCTTGAATACGTTCTTTTACGTAACGAATTTTATTAGAAAGTATAAGCAACGTTGAAATACAACATTCAGTTCTGTAGGGTTATAAAACTTCGTTTCGACAACACCAACTGCAAATTAGTAACACCAGTGATCTATAACGGCCAGCGTTTTAGTTGTACCGAACTGTATGTCAAGTGACAAAGCAATCGCGGTATTGCCGAGCGGCCGTCAAACCATCCGGTTCCCTTGTCTGACTGGCGTCTGTTTAAACATTTAAATGATCGAAAAAAAAATATTTGTTAATATTCGCCTGTGTCAGATGTTGTCGACGAAAGCCATTGGAGGGGCTAAGTGGTCTTTGGTGGTGCTGATGCTGATGCTGATGTTGGTCTTGTCCGATGTCTTTTATAATTACAGGTATTTTTTCCGTCGGATGTTTGATGTCGTTCTGTTGGTTTGTCAACCAACAACCCAACCGACAGCGCCCCAAGACTTGGCTGGTTACCTTTTAAATTCCTCTCCAGCGTTCATTTTTTTTTTCTTTTTTGGATATCGTGTTTATTGTTTCATTTTTCGTCTTCTTAAAATTAATTATGAATTTTTAATATTTTTCATGAACGCTTCGCCACATGCAAGACAGTTGGGAAAAATTTTCTTAATGCAATTTGTCAGTATCTGGTTTCTGATGAAATGCAGGGTTCTTTCTGAATTCAATAGCTATGATAACGACG
The DNA here is from genome assembly GCA_019455685.1 of Philornis downsi. Lineage (NCBI taxonomy): Eukaryota > Metazoa > Arthropoda > Insecta > Diptera > Muscidae > Philornis > Philornis downsi. The sequence continues at coordinate 167,217 of JAHXMU010000508.1, forward strand.
ATGCTTGGTGAAGTTCGCATTGATGCATGAAATATTTTGAATTTTTAATGAAACCAAGGAAGGGAGAAATTAATATTCGACAGGGATTTCTCACACCATTCAGAGAAATGATAATATTTTCACCATTTCGAAAATTGCTTTTGTGATTCTGATGTTCGTCGACATCCACAGATGATTTAATAGCTTCATTAGTTGACACAAAATATATGCGAAAGAAGAATGGTAGTTGTTTTTTTTTTTTTTTTTTTGGTGGAGTAGCAGAATAATAGATGTAAGAACTTAATTTCAAATAAGAAAACTTAATATGACTCCATTGGTATAAATAAAGCTAATATCACTTAAATTTTCCAGCTTATAAAGTATAGTATAGCTTATAAAGTAAAGTATAATATAGTGATTGCTTCACTCAGCAATGTTTGAACGTTAGCCCAATATTCAGACCACAACAAGGAAATACGACATATTTTACAATGTTTTTTATGTAAAGGCGAAAACGCAAAACCGGTGATCTGGCAAGGTTGTCAGCTGTTAAATACCTGTCATCTGAAGTGTTATTTATTTAGTGAAAGGTTTGCCATTCGATGTTAGAAATAAATAAAGCTGATATCACTTAAATTTTCCAGCTTATAAAGTATAGTAAAAATGAATACATTATTTAGCCAATAGATGGCATCGGTATTCTGCAAAGATAAGACTTTGTATTCAAAGTCTTTGTATTCAAAAAATACTCATGTAGTTTTGTGAATGCTTTACTCAGCAAAATTTGAACGCTAGCCCAACATTGAGACCAGTAACAAGGAAATACGACATATTTTACAGTGTTTTTTCTACAAAGGCGAAAACGCAAAACCGGTGATCTGGCAAGGTTGTCAGCTGCTAAATACCTGTCGTCTAAAGTGTTATTTATTTAGTGAAAGGTTTGCCATTTGATGTTAGAAATAAATAATGCTAAGTTCACTTAAATGTTCCAGCTTATAAAGTATAGTAAAAATTAATCCATTATTTGGCCAATAGATGGCAATAGATGGCTTCAGTATTCTGCAAAGACAAGACTTTGTATTCAAAGTCTTTGTATTCAAAAAAATTCTCAGGCAGTTCTGTGTTCACTCAGCAATGTTTGGACGCTAGCCCAATATTGAGACCAGCAACAAGAAGATACGTCATATTTTACAGTGTTTTTTTTTCCAGATATCATAACAGCTAATCACGCGCAATTTTGCTTTCATCGATTCTATTTCGGTAATTCTGATGCCAAAGACACATCGTGCTCTGGAAAGCCAAATATAGAAAATATCGATAGAATAGTAGCAATCGTCAAGTTCGACCGTTATATAAGCACTGTTTTGATTGCCAATGAGCTAAATACTGCACCAGAAATCATTTGAAACCACATGAATAAGGCTGGATAAAAAAAACAAGCTGGTTGCGTAGATGACACACTAGTTAACGCAAAAAAAACTCCATCTTCGAATCGCCGCTGAATCGTAACGAAATCAATCCAATTCTGAAACGAATGGTGACTGGAGATGAAAAGTGAGTCATTTATAACAATGACAGGTAAAACCGGTCGTGATCGAATCGAGATGAGCCCGAACAAACGGCGCCCAAGACAGAATTGACGGTCAAGCAGGTTATGTGGTGGGACTGGCAGAGAATCATTTACTATGAGCTGCAATCTTACTGCCAAAATTTTAATTCTGTCCTGTACTTTTAACAATTTAACCTTCGAAAGGAAGCAATCACTTTGGTCAAAAGGAGAGAAATTGTGTTCCATTAGCCAGATGCTCTGGGAACTTTGTTGAGAGGTTCCGCTTTATAGTGCGTAACTGGGATGAAGTGAATATAACTTGATATTCAGACCGTGGTGATTAATTTTGATGGTGAAAAATTCACTTCAAGAGGAACTTGTGAAAATTGGCTATCCCAGGCTTCAAGAGAAACTTGTGAAAATTGGCTACCCCAGGCTTTTTTCTATAGAGACAAGGGGGTGTTTATTTAGTTCATAAACGCCCTGTTGTCTCCGTAGAAAATAAGACTGGGATAGTCAATGTTCGATCGGATCATTCTAACTATGTTAAATAAAACCTTCAATGTCATGCAAAAATAATGGATTTCATTTTACTACACCTCCCTTGACATCCATAAAAATTCACTTTCCTTTCATTTTCGATATTGAAAATTTAGCATTACTGTTTTCATAGCTACTCCAGTATTGTGTCTGTTTTTTGAATTGAAAATGTTCAAATGAAATGCAAACAACGCGTTTTGTAAAAAGAAGCAAAAACAAAGTTGTCTATAATTTTTTCTCAGACATATGAATCAAAATCCAAATTGTGCGTAATTTTGTTTTGGAAGTATGAAACAGAAAGAAATTCAGTATAATTTTGATTTGTCGGAATCATCAATTTGAATAACAGAAATTAAAACAAATCAAAACTATATTCGAAATTGATTTAATTTCGATAACGGTTCCTGCCTTTTACAAGTATTTCCCTAAATATTGCCTTCCTTTCCTTCAATTACTTTTATATCTTATAATTTTTATAAATACACTTGTCTACAAATTTGTAAAAAAAAAAAAATTGAAGCCAGAAACGAAACATGTTTTTCAACTCATCTGGGTCGGCTGAAAAAAACTGTGCTATCACATCTTGTTCATTTTTTATCGCATGCTGGCAATTCTGTAAAACAGTCAATACTGACAATACGATCGACGGAAAATGCCGCAGACGTTTTTCGTGCCTAGGATTGAAGAAATGAATGTGGAGGGCATGTGGTTTCAACAAGACGGTGTCACATGTCATACAGCCAGAGAAACAATTCAATTGCTGCATCAGTCATTTAAATCTCGCGTTCTTGTTGGGACACCTTCACATTACTTTGGTTTTGTTGTCGGAAACTTGAACAAACCGTGGACACCGAAAATGTTTTTCAATAGTTGCAGAACTGTTTTATACAAGTGGTCAAATGGCAAGAAGATCTATTTCGATTTTGCAATTCCAATACTTTGGAGTTTGTTATATTTGTTTAACAGAAGTTGCTGGATTCAATATGAAAAATCGAAAAAATAATATTTACGCGAATGTCCCATTGGTTTCCAAACCAGTTCAACATCCACCAAATGATCCATTACCAGTCATTCTCAGTGCTACGAGCAGTGAGTCCGAAACATCTTTCACCAGCAGTGGTAGTTTGTATCAGGCTGATGATGAACTCCATTTAGTGACTCAAGCTGACCTGAATCATCTAATTTGGGATTTACATTTAGCGAAGCAAGACGCAGAATTACTAGCTTCATGCATGCAGCAGTGGAAACATCTTGCAGTTGGAACAAAAGTAACAATCTATAGAGATAGAAGCTTGGAATTGGCTGCATATTTTGAAAAGAAACACTCTATTCTATATTGATGTACTGATGTTGATGGTTTATTTAAAAATATGAACCAGCCACATGACAAAACTGAATGAAGATTACTTATTGATAGCTCTAAGTACAATTTAAAGGCTCTTCTTTTGCATAATGGGAATGAAAAACCATCCATATCAATTGCTCATGTCGTTAATTCAAGGGGAAATTACGAATCAGTGACATAAACTTTAACATTACTCAAATACAACGATAATAAATAATAGATCTGTGGTGGTCTTAAGGTGTGTGATTTAAATTTCTTTGTATATAATATAGACCATCGTAGATAACTTTAAATTAATCTGTTTCAGGTCATTGGTTTGTTGACTGACATGCTAGGAAGTTTCACAAAATATTGTGGTTTCCTTTGTCTATGGGATAGTCGCGCTACATGTCATCATTACGCCAGAACAGAGTGTCCAAAAAGAACTGAGTATTCACCAGGAAAGCAAAACATTTCAAATAAATCATTAATTTATCCAAATGACGTTCTTCTTCCCCCGCTGCACATAAAATTGGGCCTTTTTAATAACTTAGTCAAGGCTCTGGACAAAGATGGTACAACATTTAAATATTCGTTAGAGGTTTCTCCTAAAATTTCATATGCTAAAATCAAATAAGGCATATTTATTGACCCTCAGATCAGGAAGCTGTTGAATGATGACAATTTTTCACAATTTTTAGAGAAGAAAGAATATGCAATCTGGAAAGTTTTCTTGGAAACAATAAGAGTGAAAACTACAGACAAATTGTTGCTGAATTATTGAAAAATTATCACGAATTAAGTGCACGAATGTCACTTGCAATGCATTTTCTTCATTCGAATTTAGATTTTTTTCCACAAAACCTATGTGCGGTGAGCAGCGAACAAGGGGATCGTGCTCACCAAGATTTAATAAAAATTTAAAGAAATTATCAAGGATTTTGGAACAAAAGCATGCTGGGAGACTATTGCTGGACTCTAATATGTGAAACCGAACCAACAAATTATAAATGACGTTCAAATAACGCCATTCACTTTTGAAAATTCATTGATTTTTATACAAACTAATGATATTTTATGTAAAAAAAAAACGAATACAAACATTTTTTTTGTATCCCGAAAACCTGATGTGATAGAGAAAAACCAATTATAGATTCAAACTCAGCCCACCAAATTATCTTAGGAGAGATATTTAGTTGCTCCAGTCCGAAATCTTGTTGGCTAGTGATATTAAATATTAGATTTGGTTTCAACAAATTTGTTGTTTAGATTTAGATTATTAGTTTTCTTCATTCTTTCACTCCTTTTATTTCTAATCATTTTTCCAATTCAATCACTTATCGCGTTTTCGATTGTTTGTTTCTCTTCGCTAATATTTTGTGTGTAACAATTTCATGTTTAACAAATTAATAAAATTGCAATAAAACAAAATCCGTGAAAAATCACCAACGAAAATGTCAAGTTGTTTTGACATTTTTTGGCAAACAACAAATCATTTAATGACAAAATTTCATGATAATCGCCGCGTGTAGAAAAAAGAAACTTAACTACTACAATTAACATGACCATAAATGAGACTCTAATTAAATACTTGTTAAAACAACACCAAACTTAAGCGAAATCGGCAAATAGCGGCAACAAAATAAAACACGCACAAATCATGGGTTACAAACAAAAGAAACTACTTGGCACAGTAGGGGAACTTTAGTTGTTCTGGGTGTATGGGAGGGCCTACACAAAACTGATTAGTCATAATTACGCATGTTATAATGACGGCAAATTTTCGTTTGAGTGGGATACTTTTTTAGCGCAAGTCAAAATTTAGTTATAAAGTTTGCTACATCAAAAACTTTTCATGGCATAAATCTATTTGTAATATCGAATTATAAATTTCACATGTAAAGTGTAGTAATCAGCTTAACAAAGATACATCAGCTCAACAAACGATGTTTGATCCGAAATAAAAAATATAGGTTTATCCATTTTTCGGTTCCACAAGTAAAGTTAAACAAAACATACATAAAGCTATGATTTTGATGAAATTTTTATTTCATTATACTGCTTGGACCTTGCCATTATGTACGAAATATAATTTGAATAACCACAATTGTATTACTTCATTTTTTTTTTTTTGAAAACAATCTTCTCACGAGGTTGATTTAAAATTCTGTACAATATATAACAATATAATATTTGGCCTCAGTGCCAGAGGGCATTGTTGAGGCATGCTAGCAACAAGTTTCACGTGTACGCTAACTACAATAAATAACTTCAAGTCAAAAATATATTAACATATGAGATCTGGAGGAGGAATTTTATTCTTAACATTGGTGATATGACTTTCCTAGGTTAAATTGCTTTGTAATGTCACATCCAGGTACTTTAATTGAGAAACTTCCGTGATTGCCATACCACCGACAAAAATACTGAAATTGTTTTCCATTCCATGCGAACGTGGTCTAAATCGAACTAGTTTACTTTTGGTTGCATTAGGTACTAATTTGTTTATTCTCACAAACTCAAAAATGAATGATATGGCTCTCTCCATCATAGTTTTTAAAGGCAGATCATATTTATAGGGATAAAATAAACACATATCATCTGCAAAAATATACAACCGGTCATTCAACTTCAAATTAATTAAATCATTTAAATAAATAGAAAACAGAAGTGTTCTCAAGGCACTACCTTGCGGCACTTCTGATTTTACATGAACTAATTCACTCTTTGCCTAACAAATTTGCACAAATTGTTTTCTGTCACATAAATAGCTTTTCAAGAGTTGTAATTCCTTGCCGACAATTCCAAAATATGATAGTTTTTTTTGCAGTATATCATGATCCTCAAGGTCGAATGCCTTAGAAAAATCTAAAAACAAGTTTACCACATTGAATACAGCTTCTTCAGTTCCACATCCTGGAACTGGTATTTGCACATATAATTATTTTAATTTAAGTAATCCAACAACTTTTTATGCAATAATTTTTCAAAAATTTTATCTATCACAGACAAAATTGCAATGGGACGGTACTCTTCCACAGACGTAGCTTTCGAAATTTTCGGAATAGCAATAATTTTACTAATTTTGAGACTATCAGCATATTTTGCGCTTGCAATTATTCTATTAAATATTTTCATTAATACTGGAGACAAAAAGTTACTGCATTCAACTACTATTTTTGACATAATACCATCATATCCCGGCGCAGCATTAATATTAAGATCATTAATCAAGTCAATAACCTTATTTTTATTAAATGAATCTAGCGAAACCTTGCTCGATTTCCTCCTCCAAGTCCTTAATATGTTGCAATTATCATCAACAAATATCATAATTCCTTGCTTCAAACTTTCCACAGACCTTACAAAACATTGATTTAAACGATCAGCTTTCTCCTGATCACAAACAACTCTTCGTCCACCTTCTGTAATAATCTGTATTCCCTTATTTGTATTACGTCCCAAAACAGTGTTTGAAAAATTCCAAGATTTTTTCGGATCATTATTAACTTTATTCAGATTGTCAAAATTTATTATGGAAAGGCTTAACACATAACAAAGAACCAAAGTTGTTCAATTTTACTAAAGTCAGCATTCGATTATTCAGATCATATCGAAATTTCTTTCATGTTCGAAATGCTCCTAGCGCTCCAACAATTTACCGATTGGTTCAACGTTTTGGGCAACAAGGGGCTGTCTGTGATCTTCTGCGTGCTGGAAGACCTCATGCACTTCGAAATGAAGTGACCATGGCTCGAATGCAAGCAAGTATTGAGAAAAACCCAGAAACTTCCACCAGGCGACGTTCTCAGCAGTTAGAGATGTCTAGGTGGTCTTTGCAAAGAATTTTACATATTTGGCATCTTTTCCCATATAAGATGCAATTAGTTCACGAGTTAAAACCAAATGATGCACAAGAACGCATTCAATACACCTCCAATAATCACCCTTTATATGTAATTCTTTTGATTACACCAGACGCCAGCCTTTTGAAAATTAAATCTAATAAATACATCATGTAACCCATTAAAATCTATACATCCATCTTCTAGTACGAGTACAATGTAAATTATTAAAACGAATTATTTTAACGAATTTTCTTAACCTTTCCTTAAAAGCTTCCGGTTTTATCGATGTCTTTCTTGTCCACTTAAAAGGTTCACCCACTGTTTCTAGTCAGCACCACCAAACAAAGGCTAAGCAAGTAATTTACACTGAATTTGAGTAGATCCATGAGCTTACAAACAAAAAAAAAAATAACAACAAAAAACAATAGCCCCGCCAAACAATCAACGAGCAGCTGAAATTAACAAAAACTGATTGAACAATTGCTGCTTCTGTGGCTGACCGACCGAACGAAACTTCTGTGGCTGCATATTGAGAATGTCAATTGAACGATGTCATTAAGAATCACCTTCAGCCAAAGGTGGCAGTGATTGTGCTGGTGGTGCGGCCGCTGTTGCTGATGCTGGCCTGGGCCAGCTACAGCAGCAATTTAATCAAGAATTTACAATGACAACACAACAACAATGCAACAAGGCAACAACACCAGGCGAAAGGGTGGACGGACGGACAGACAAATTCATAAAATTCACAGGAAAAAAAATGGTAACAAATGCATTCGCACCAAATAACAACTTGCTGTAATTGTTGCTGTTGTTGCGTCTGGGAGTACTTGTAGAATGTTTCGAACACCATCCGAGAATGATTGTTTGTAGCCCCTTCCATTGCTCCATCTCCCGCTCCTGCTGCTAGTTCTCTTAGCAATTGCAATGTGGAAATGTAAAAATGATCTGTGTTTTGTGCCACGTTGTTGCATGCAGTGAGCATTCGAGAGAGTTGCAAGCAAAATGAACAGTTGGCCAAAAATCAAGACACGTCATAACATTTTATAATATAGTGGCACAATATCATTGATCATTGATCAATTCAAGTTGCGATCTATAACAATAATATTTAATAGAGGGACAATAGAATTGCTTGTTGCCGACTTGCAGTAATTTCCTTCCTAAGAATGTTCAGCCTTATCCTGGTTTAACGCTCTAAAATCGTTTCTTTTGATGTGACAAAATTGTATACGATTGTTCTAAACCAGTACAGAAATTCCAATCAGTTGAACTAACTTACATATATCTTCGCCTAATGTCCTTTTGCTCTGCTGCAAATGAGAAAGTTTCTTATCAAGAAATACTTTAAATTAGAGGACATTAAAATACACAAAATTATAATATTCTGAAGTCCTTCACTCAAAAATTATAGCGAAACTATTTGCACATGTGATACTCTAAGAGGAGTGGCAATACAGTATATTTTCAATCACAGTACTAAATTCCTAATACGTCCTAAATCATATCGATATTTTCACATTTTACTCAGCATTTTAACACAATCTAATTGACAGGAATTTGAGTTGAACTTCAAGCTACAAACTTGGTGGGGTTTCAGAATGGGAAAAGTGCCGACCTAACAAAGGAGGCACAAACAAGTTAAAATAACCATCAACCGCAGACTTCACCACATTGTTGGCAAATAATCAAATGTAGCTAAATCTGGCGAATAAGGTGAGTGATGAAAATTAATTTATTAAATTTGCAATAGGGGCTGGGTGAATTGGAGCATTGTCTTGATGAAACAATACTTTTTGCATAATTTCATCTCTTAAAGGTTGCAATAAATTAGCAAAATATTTGCCGTTGATGGTTTTTCCTTTCGGAAGATAATCAATAAAAATTAAAAATAATCCCTTGCGCATCCCCAAAAAAACTGACGCCATGACCTTGCCTGCATATGAAACCGTCTTCTCCTACTTTGAACACGATTCTCCCATTTCAGTCCACTGCTTTCACTGTTCCTATGTCTCAGGTGTGAACTGGTGGACCCATGTCTCATCCATGGTTATAAATCGACGCAAGAATTCGGCTTTATTGCGCTGAAATACTGAAACATATTCACCACGCTGTTTTTGCTCCTCTGAAAGCAAGCGCGGCACCCATTTTTCGCACAGCTTTCTTGTCTTAAAATCTTCGGTCAATGTACGAAGTATAGCATTTTTTGGAATGCCAATCATTTCATCTAGCTCACGCATCTTCAGCCGATGTTCACCTTGACAGCTCGTCCGGCCTCGTTTAAACTATGCTACCCAGTATTTTACAGTCGTACACGAAAGAATAGACTCCCCCAGAGTAGAATCCAGCACGTCTTTAATATTGGTTGATCTGAGACCCTTCGAATGCAAATATTGAATTCCATAACGGTGACCAATTTTTTCCATGTTTACAAATTCACTGAGATCGTTTACTTTTGATGGCCCAAATAAAAATACTAAACAATGTGGCATCATGAAACATAAAACATATTTTTTAAAAGGTCGCAACTTTTCCCCAAAATATTTTTTTTTTTCAAACTACTGGCATCATCTATACCTCAAGTTTTTGGGCCGCCCTAGTACATGCCAAATTTTGCTGAATTTAGTGTAACGGAAATGGAATATTAAGAATATTTGGGTTAAATCAGTCATTTGTATGGTAGGTACCAGAAGGGGCCTGGTTGACTTTTCTCAAGTTTTATAGAGAATTATGAAGCAATGTAACGGACAACAACACAACTTATTGTAGGCTATTGATTACAAATTACTATGGAATAATTGTATGGGAGGTGTCAGAAGCGATATGTCAGTTCGATCAATTTTCATTTTTACCCTTCTTCGGTACTTCGGCAAACGCCCAACGTAACCCAAATTTGACTAAAGTTAGTGTAATCAAAGAAAATCCATGAACCTAAGGGTTAAATCGATAGTTTGTATGGGGCATACCGGAAGGGCAATAACCGATTTTTTTTTTTTTTCAAATCCTGCCAAGTATTATAAACACATGCAATGTATAAAAATGAAGTTACTGCGGTGCCCGGGTAAAGGCTTACAGAGAGGAAATTAAATGTCGGAAATTCGGTTGATTTGTTTGGGAGGTACAGAAAGGTGCATCGATATAGCCAATTTATATATGTATAATCCCAGCCAGCCAGTTAGACAGACAGTCAATCGAATGAAAAAGCCATAAAACACATTAAGTCATCTTTGATACTTTAAAATACTTTCCTCCGAGTGTTACATTTTTGTCATATCACATGATTCATACTTTACTTCTTTAGTGTGTTTCAGTTTTTATTCCATAGGAAAATACGTAGCAAATGAAAGCTGATTCTAACATTTTTGCGCAACATTTAAACACAATTAATTTACTCTTTCATAGCAATGTGAAATAAAGCAAAAAAAGAAAATAAATTTATGTGGATTTTCACGGAAATTTTTTCATCCTATGATTTATTAAGATAAAAATTCAAAAATATTTTTGCAATTTTTAGAGATGGGCATCCTCAGAAAAGACAACCCTGTCAAAAAGTAACTCATTTTCAACTGAAGGACTGAAAAAATGTTGCACTTTTTGCAACAATAGAAAACTTCACAAACTACGAATTTATACTTTCTCAGCAAAAGATATATCAGCACTAAAACTGAAAATTATCGTTTTGGCAATCATGTCTGCACTTCAATACATGCAATTTATCTCACCGCCTCAGCCACCGTATTCACCAGCTTTGGCCCCCTGCGATTTTTTTCCTGTTCCCAAGATTGAAGAGGCCCATGAAAGGACGGCGTTTTGCGACGATTGAGAAGATAAAAACTGAATCACTGAGAGAGCTCAAGGACATACCAAAAAGTGCATATCAGAACTGCTTTGAGGGTTGGAAAAAACGCTGGCACGTGTGTATTACATTGGTGAAAAATTAATTATTTTTTCAGAAAAATAAAAATTCACTTTATTTTTTTTAACACAACTCGTATAATTGGCTAAATAAAACTTCGAAACATTGCCTGAATCAACAATATAAATGCAGACTCTCTTACTGAAATTGAAAAAACTCTTGAAATCGCAAGCTATTAACATGAATATTTTTTTATAATTTTACAAAGTTACTCGATGTTTTTCGAGTTTGCGCACTCAAGAAGGAATTCTCATTAAATTGCGAGCTTCAAACACGAAAGACTTGATAAACTCTTTACAAGCATTATACCAAGTATATTGGTGAGGATCCGTGATTTCAGCATTATGAGAATATCAATCTGCTAATGCATCTTTTTCTAAGCCAAGCTTTACAAGAAGCTAAAATGAGCTCGAACAAATAAAAAATCAAGTTCTAACACACACATCGAATCAGAAAGTAAACACTCTTGTGAATGTTCGTTAAAAAAGTAATAGGCTAAAATTAGTAAACATAATACATTCATGGGACACGAAGAAATTCCATTAGTTCCATTTCCATGTTCCAATATTAACACTTGACGTCCTGCGCGTCCAGCGCGTTCAAAATTTAAGTAAACCCTTCCTTAAGTACCCAGTAATGTATGTACATATGCAGGCAGTATTTGGTGGTGGCATTACAGAGACGTACCAATCCAGAACAGACGATTGGTCGGCCTTTAGAAGAGCTGCTGTCTGAGCGGCCGACAGGTAGATTTGTTAAGTTGGTTTTATTTTTTTTCCAAAGCATTTTTTTCGGCCAACTTATCAATATTCCAGCTGGGTACGATGACAACAGTAGTAACAGCAGCCGCAGCCAAATCGGCTGCATTCTAAATTAAACCTCAATTGAGATTGTACAACAAACAACAGTCTCGCGCAACACCAACAACATAAAGTACTTACTACAACAACAAATCAGCATCATTCAAACCATTTAAACATGCATCATCACCATGCGCAGCATTCGCTGAATGACTGACTGACTGACTAAGTGGCTAACGGGCTGACTGGCTGCATGGCTGGCTCCCTGTGCTCACCGTATGTTGCAGGTTGTTTGTTGGCCATTTGAGGGTTTTGGAAGTTGCAACTACAAGTGGCACTCGCACATATGTGTGCAAGTATGTAACATAGTTATAACGCGGCTTATTGTTTGTTTGGTCTTAGCAAAATGGTCAATGGAATGTTACTTGTTTTCAGGCATTTGATTTGCAACCAGAACAAATGGTTGCCAAATGTTAGAAAATTCCTTGGGGAAATGTAAAGATGAAACCCGATTTCTGAATTTTCCCGCAAAATACTTCGTTTATACGTTTTCTATAAGAAAAAAAATTCACAATGATATTCGTTGTTGGCTGAAGTAATAATGGCACATTCTCTGACTGTATGCAATATTTCCCGAGTAAAATTCCCAAACTTTCCCGTGTCATCCTATCGTTTTTTACTCAAAAAAGGAGGGGGATTAACACGGACAAGGCCTCTAGTTCGTCGCTTATACATCTGTGTCTTATAGATATCTCAGGAGTACGGGCAGGCATGGGAATTCCACATCTATGTATATCACATGGTTGCCTTTCATCGTTGTCGAGCGGACTTTTTTCCTGTCTTTCACTGGTCAGGATATTGCATCCTTGCAATGTAGTACTGACTGTTCCATCTACCTGGGGTTTTCGCACCCGTAGCAATGTCAACAATTTTTGCTGCAGGGCGACCAATCCCATGAAGTGGTAACAGCTTAGCTGCCCAGCTGCCACCGGTGAGTTTAACCGGTAGCGGAGATCGGGAGGCCCCGGACAGAGTTCCCGTCTTATCATTTGGTGTGGGACCCCTAGTGGGAACATCACACAGGTTGATGGCTCAAGCCGAAACCGTTGGTAAAGTTTTTGTGCCGCAATACAGGCATATGGAGCAGCAGTAGCGTAATCAATTTTGGTATTTTCTGGCTGGCAGAAAGTTAGTTAATTTTCTCTTAAAATTGTTGGCCCCCATTTCTACGAGGACGGTCCCAAAACTAGCCGACTTAACAAAAAAGACACAAAAAAGTTGGGAAAAATTTTCTTTATTTTTCGACATAGTCTCCTTTTAGCTCGATATACTTTTTTCAGGGATATTCCATAGCTTCTATACCATTTATATTTATTATATTTATACCATTTATAATAAGAACTGTCAAACTCCTTAAAATAGCCATCAACCGCAGATTCCATTTCTTTATTATTGACAAATCTTTTACCAACGCACAATTTTTTCAAGTTTGGAAACAAAAAATAGTCCGACGCAACTAAATTTGGCGAATAAGGTGCGTGACTGAGCAATTCGAATTATAAATTATTAATTTTGGCCATCCATTAGTGTGAACTGGACCATTGCCTTGATGAAACAACACTTTCTGTTTCACCAAATGCGGCCTTTTTTTCATAATACCCATAATTTCACCTAAATGCTGCAATAAATTAGCACAATATTCGCCGTTGATGATAATCAATAAAAATAATCTCATGCACATCCCAAAAAAACAGGCGCCATGTCCTTGCCAGCAAATGGAACCATTTTCATTTTTGTTTTTTGGACACGATTCTCCCATTCCAGCCCACTGCTTTAACTGTTCCTTTGTCTCAGGTGTGAAGTGGTGGACCCATGTCTCATCCATGGTTATAAATAGACGCAAAAATTCCGATTCATTGGTTTCACCGCAATAAAGCCGAATTCGCCAAACGTTCTACTGAAACATCTTCACGACGCTGCTCTATTGAAAGCAAGCGTGGCACCCATCTTAAGCACAACTTTCTTATTTTCGAACCTTCTGACAATGACCATGTATAGCACTTTTTGAAACGCTTATGATTTCAGATAGCTCACGCTCCTTCAGTCGACGATCATCCAATTACATTTTGTAGATTTTCTTAACCGTGTCTGGCGTGGACACCTCAATTGGTCGACCGCTACGGTGTTCGTCTTGGCAGCTCGTACGGCCTCGTTTAAACTCTGCTACCCAATGTTTTATAGTCGTAAACAAAGGAGCAGACTCCCCCAGAATAGAATCTAGCTGGGCTTTAATATTGGTTGAAATGAGACCTTTCAAATGGAAATATTGAATTATGTTTACAAATTCACGGGGATCGTTTACTTTTGATGGCTCAAATAAAACTACTGGACAACGTGGCGCCTCTATACGTAAGGTCGGCTAGTTTTGGGACCAAGTTAACTTGGCTACCCCAGAGGTGCGATGGCAATCGCATTGTAATATGCTCAGTGTGATTGGCACGCCGTGACTAAGGCCTTCGCGGCGAGACATACGTAAAACTCATGTGGACTCTGTAAAAAATAAATTCAAAAACGGTACATGTTCAATTTAGCTCTTTTTCTACTTGAATATCTGTAGTAAAATAGCATTGTGATTGACAACCGCTCATATGTACGTCGAGAGTACCATTTCGTCTTTTTCTCCAGCAGTTGGAAAATGTGTAATATATCAACGGTGGTAGTTTTTTAGGCAGAGTAACTCGCAACGCTCCAGCATGAAAAGTCTTTGACAACGAATTTGATAATCAACAAAGAAGAATGCGACGAAACCTCTATTGTAAGGGTCAGGCTCTTGAAGCACTGGCAATCCTTGGTGGAGAATTGGAGGAGGAGCACATAAGACCGAAGCGCTTGGGATTATTTTCTACGTGCAGTGTATAATAGATAAAAATAAAGTCTTCTCTATTCAACATTTAAGAACGTTACAAATACCAATCTATAGGGTGGCGCATAAGTAACGCTAAGATTTGATCAGTGAATACATTTTTTGTTTAAGTTTTTTTTTTTTTGTCTCTTTACAGAATTAACTAAACAATACTTGGGAAATTTATGATGGAAAGGCTCAGCACAGAACAAAGAGCCAAAATTGTCAGCATTCGATTATTCAGATCATATCGAAATTTATTTCATGTTCGAAATGCTCCTAGCGCTCCAACAATTTACCGATTGATTCAGCGTTTTGAGCAACAAGGGCCTGTCTGTGATCTTCCGCGTGCTGGAAGACCTTGTGCAGTTCGAAATCAAGTGACCATTGCTCGAGTGCAACTAAGTACTGAGGAAAACCCCCAGGAGACGTTCTCAGCAATTAGAGATAATTACGCGGTCTTTGCAAAGAATGTTACATATGTTACATTTTTTCCCATATAAGATGCAATAGTTTCACGAGTTAAAACCAAATGATGCACAAGAACGCATTCATTAGCTCCATTAATATTAAAAAAACATTATTCCCTTTATATGTATCCTAACCCCAGAAATTTTATTTTAAGTTTCCGGAAATTGTCAACAAATTCAGTGAAGATCACAGACAATGCTTACTAAAGCTTAAGGATAATCTTTCTCATTATAGGGCAGTACAAGTAAATCAACATGATAGAGTGTTTTCTCAAGCCAACAATTTCTCAAGGCCTTCTCTACTTTACAAGATATTGGCCATATACCCCTGATTTGATGCAAGCTCCCCATTAAGTCACAATTTGTTGTAGCCTTAACAACTCTGCCACAGTCTCTAAGGTATGAGAAAAACACTTTAAATTGAAGTTTTGTCACAACGACAAAAAAAGTATCACTAAAATCACTTAACAACGCAATCAGTAAGGAAAAAATCAGTCATATCAACAAGAAATCTATAAAAATACAAAAGTTCGACTACGATTTTTTTTCGCCAACCGAAAAACAAAAAAGAAACGCGTTTTTGGCTTAAGTTGGCTGCGTGGCGAATAAAACCAAAATATGTACAAACGTAGAACGTTTAACTCTGTTTTGGAAATCAATCAATGCACTGCGTTCGATACGATTTGTTGCCTAAAATTGGCTTAAGGTGCGCCTCTATCTCATTCTTTTTCCACCTTTTTCCATCAAATATGCACACACAGCCATACACACACACATACACACATACACACACACACACACGCTTACTTACAGAGAATATGCAGCAGACACTTTTTCGTTTCACTTATTTTTCATTTCGCTTTTGCGTCGAGCGCAATCGAATGAAGAAGAAATTCCACATACAAAAATGTCAAAATCAATTACGCGCTTTTGTACGCGTGAATTGACAAGAAAATGTTTTGTTCTTCTCTCTGATTGTTCAGATTGGGCTCGGATTGAACGCAACAACAACACAACATCAGCGACATTGGCCAATGGCTGGATGCTGGCTGGTTGGCTGGCTGACTGGGTGGATGGATGGATGGATGGATGGATCGACAAAAAGCCTGAATCGCGTAAGGATGAATGCATAAATTGTTAAGAGGATAATTTGAAAAATTTTAAATTGCAATGTGTAAATTGTTACAAAATCACTTAAAAAGGTAAAAACGCTTTTGATTTACGTTTCTTTTTTTTTAATTTTGAATGGTGGCGTTTTTGTTCTGTCTCCAGCTTGAAAGAATAATTTTTGTTAATTTAAGACTCAAAACCAACGTTGACAAAAAGTCAAAATGCTGA
>JAHXMU010000509.1:7354-23678 GCA_019455685.1 Philornis downsi
AGTACATAATAAAAATTTATAAAATTTTAAGAAAAATATGTTACTGTGTTCGATGTAGTCACCTTTAGAGCGGGTAATAGTATTGTGTGTGCCCGGGAAAGCTTCACACACTGAACGAATACAGCCAGATTTTGTGTACAGCGGCCGGAGCATGAAGTGTCACCAATTAAAAATGCTGTAATTTTGTCAAATCTGATTTTTTTAATGTAAAAACTTCAGTACATCAAATTAAAAAAAAAAAAA
Organism: Philornis downsi; assembly: GCA_019455685.1. Lineage (NCBI taxonomy): Eukaryota > Metazoa > Arthropoda > Insecta > Diptera > Muscidae > Philornis > Philornis downsi. Next base: position 7,598 of record JAHXMU010000509.1, read on the forward strand.
ATATTCTACTTTTCGATCTAGCCACCTTTAGCGTGGGTAATAGTATCGAATCAGTCCAGGAAAGCTTCACACGCTGCAAGAATGTGGCCAAATGGTATTTTGTCCCATTCTCGACAAAAAAGAATCTTTAAGGCGTTGATCGTTCAATATTTTGTAGTTGCTATTTTGACATCCAGAATGGGCCATATGAATTCATTTAAATCCGGGGAATTTGGTGGCCATTTTTGTGAAGAGATACAAATGGGAAATTTTTCTTGTAAAAAAAATTGGTCTTCACTGGTTTTATGGGATGGTGTCGACTCTTGTTGAAATGGCCTATTATTTTTACAGCTTTCTTTATGTAGCCAAGATAGCAAAGTGTTGTTTAAAATATTTTCGCGCTACATTCGATGAATCGTAAATATGTTTTCATCATAAAAGACCAAATTTTTAATCTCGCCACCAACAAGCTAGTATTTTAACATTTTTGCTCTTGTTAGGCAAACTGTCTCTTGTGCAATGATTAAATCTTGCACATTTTTGTACTTTGTAAGGTTTCTATAGTAGTTCATTTTATAACATGCATTCCGTCCTATGAGCAGACACATTGAACTTTTTTCGTTTTGCCAATTGAATTGCGCTTTGTCGAGAACTACGTTGAACTCAATCCTTCATTTTTCCAAATATTTTTGTCAATGTTGCTGTTTTTAGATGGCCACTTCTATGCCATTTTCTGATGCTACCAGTATCACAAGTAAATGTCGTAGCACATTGACAATGGCAGGGTGCGAAAAATCATAGCAATAACATTGTCGATTGAATACCATTTCGACAATTTTTCTTATCTGCAGCATGAAATGATATACCTCCGTTATATTATTGATGCTTATAAACCGACTGATGCTTATAGAAGAATGGGAGCGCTATCATTAGCCGTTTGTTGCTTCAGCAGCGCGCAATTAGTTACATTTCGAATGCCCTACCCCTATGTAGTGCCACAGAAGCTTGTTTTCTTAGGAGAATTTTAAAAGCGCTTTGAGGATTCCTTATTAAATATCTGAGGAATTACGATATACTCGAAGTGCCACAGAAGCTTATTTTCACAGGAGAATTTTAAATGCGCGTTGAGATTTTATCATTAAATATATGAGAAATTAGAATATAAGTAAAATTATATTGTTTGTTATGTTTTTTTGATATTTATTTATAAGTCTTTGTGTTTTCAAATATTAATTCACCATTTAGAAGGTGCGCAATATATAAAGATATCAAAAACATAATTCTTTTTTTTCCTGATCAAGAGCTTAAATATTTCACGCTTTATAACTATAATTATATACGTAATATTTATATAATTTATATTTATAATTATAATTATATATATATGTATATATATATATATATATATAATTGTATAATATAATTGTAATTATAATGATATATAATTATATGTAATATAATTATAATTATTATAAGAAAGGGAAATAAGAAAGTTATAGAGAAACTTCACAAATATATGTACATCAAATTTGTAGACATTTTTTACGGAATCTTGGAAAATAAATGCTTTAAAAATGTACAGACTAGATAACTCCAAGCGATTTGAAAATTTACTTCAATTCATCGAATTATAACCGAATTATAATTGTATTTTTTGGAAATATCGACTTAAGTCTGAAAAGACCATTTTGAGCTATTAAACATTTTTCAAAAAATCGCTTTTATATTATTTTGTAACAACTCTCCAAATTAATGGAATTTTGAAATCCTAAACAAAAACCTAAGAAACTAAACAATAATGAAAAAAAACTAATTCTAACTTATATCAATATTTGAAGAACAAAATAACAAAATTTAGATTTAAAATCGCTTTTTTGAAAAACTGCAATAAACTCTGAATTACATATATCGATTTTGGAATGATCTGTGATATAGTAATAAAACAGCGAAGATACTGTACTTTGTTGTAACCTTATAAAACATATACGAGTATTTAAAGCTTCAAGGCGCTACGTTGCATAGCATTTTTATTTGGGCCATCAAAAGTAAACGATTTCAATGAATTTCTGAACATGGAAAAACAATTGGTCACCGTTATATAATTCGATATTTCCATTTGCAAGGTCTCAGTTCAACCAATACTAAAGCGGAGCTAGACTCAACTCTGAGGAAGTCAAATTTTCGTTTACAGCTGTAAAATATTGGGTAGTAGAGTTTAAACGAGGCCGTATGAGCTGCAAAAGGCGAACTCCTAGTGGGCGACCAATTGAGATGTCCACGCCAAACACAGTTAGGAAAATCCACAAAATTGTATTGGATGATTGTCGGCCGAAGGTGCGTGAGTTAGCTAAAATGATAAGCATTTCAAAAAATGCTATACAACGTATATTGCTTGAAGCTTTGAAGATGAGAAATTTGTGCGCAATATGGATGCCGCGTTTGCTTTCAATAGAGCACAAATAGCGTCGTAAAGTTCGGCGTTGTTTCACTGCAATATAGCCGAATTTTCGCGTCGATTTATAACCATGGATGAGAAATGGGTCCACCATTTCATACCTGAGACAAAGGAGCGGTTAAAGCAGTAGAACGAAATGGGATATATAACCACGGGTAAGAAATGGGTCCACCACTGCATACCTGAGACAAAGGAGCAATCTAGGCAGTGGACTGGAATGGGAGAATCATGTCCAAAGAATGCGGAGACGGTTTCATCTCTTGGCAAGGTCATGGCGTCCGTTTTTTTTTTTTTTTCTTTGAATACGCATGGGATTGTTTTTATTGATTACCTTCAGAAAGGAAATGTCATCAACGGCGGTTATAATGCTAATTTATTGCAGCATTTAGGTGATGAATGGCATGATTATGGAAAAAAGGCCGCATTTGGCGAAAAAGAAAGAGTTGTTTCATCAAGACAATGCTCCAGTTCACAAATCCACTATTGCGATGATCAAAATTAATGAATTAAAATTCGAATTGCTTTATCATGCACCTTGGTTACTAGATTTAGCTATCGTGGACTATTTTGTATTTGCAGCCTTGAAAAAATGGCTCGGCGGTAAACAATTTGCCAACAATGAAGTGGTGGAGGCTATTTTAAGAAGTTTGATAATTCTTACTATAAACAGGGTATAAAAGCTTTTGAATATCGCTGGAAAAAGTGTATCGAGCTAAAAGGAGATTATGTTGAAAAACAAATAAAAATTTTTGGAACTTTTTTATGTCTTCTTTGTTAGGTCGGTTAGTTTCTAACTGCCCTCGTAATTACCTCTCATGATATCTTGAAGATGTTGCATAATAGTCTGTATCCCTGTTTAGGTCCTCCTTTGGTGTAAAATATCTGGCTAGAAACTTTGCTTATCTTTACTAAAGATTTCAGTCATCCTACAAAGACTTATAAGCTTCGTGGGGATACCAAACTCGGTCATGTATGATTCTAGATTTTGCAGTTTCCGACTGTATGAAGCTGCCTCATAATAGACAAAAAGATGGTATGTGTCGGTCTGTTTTTTTTTTTTTAGCTTTCTCCAGAATTTGCTGTTATATGAATATGTGATAAATTTGGGATTTACCAGGCCTAAAGCCACATTGTTATGGTCCATTGCGTATAAGGTTCTGTCCAGCGTAAAGGCTAGGTTGAGTGTGGTATAAGAAAGTTTAATGCCTATTCGGGTTTCCAAATTAAACACATTAAATATTCTTAATTACAGTTAGAATTACGTTCCTAATTCTTTCCCCAACGTTCAAAAGGGATTTAATATGTTGTTTTTTTCTAAAGTTTTCCTTTACATTAATATAATTCCAGTTTGGATCATTCCCCAATAACTTTAAATTTAATACAAAATTTGTATACTACTAAAACTTTAAACCCATAGGAGTTATCCTTAAATTTCCATAAAAAAAAAACAAGCGGTAACGATATTAAGTTGATTTGTTTCCCAAACCGATGCCATGTCTCAAAAGTTGGAAGCAAAATTTTGTCGGTTGCCGGTTAATTTATGGCCAATTTAGAAAGTGGCCCGCATGGATTTCCCCTTCTGCTTTCGTTTCGTTTATGACAAACTGTTCTAGGCGGAATGGTGATGACCTTCAGCATAATATTCAGCAGCAGCAGCAACAGCGATTCATTTTCTTTCCTTTTTTTTTTTGTTCCATTTTTATCCTATTATAAGGTGATTACCATACAGTAGATAAAAACATAGAGCAGAGTCTTTTGTTTTAAAAACTATAACTAATTTTAATGCGATTTTTGTTTTTGGAACAGGAAACTCATAGAAAATTTATGGCTCAAATGGATGCCCAAAATATGCATTCATAATTTTACGTATTTACTCTTCGTCCACTCTCGTATGCTGAACACAGAGGAGGGCACAAAAGAGTAATGCGAGAGTGGGGAGTATAGAAATTGGGTTATGTGAATTTGAAATTGAAATTGATATTTTATACGATTTTAATATTTATTGTTGGACCGAAAGTTATAGTTTGGCTGCGTTTGTTTTAGGTCTAAAATGCACAAAATCCATTAAATGCTTTTAAAACCGCAATTAAATACTTTTTATTATATATGAGCGGCCATCTAAATCGATAATGTTTATTTTAGGTTTCATAGATTTTGTTGATTTGTTTTCAAAGAATTATTTGTGTTCGCAGGGAGGCAAAAAATGTATTCACATTGCTATGATAGGCAATCGGAATGAAAAAGGTTGATTAAAGTTATATAAAAAAAATAGTTTGAAATTTACAAACAACTAACAGCATGATAGCTGCCTAAAACTAATACTACTTTACGGTGGTTCAATGATTTCGTTTCTAAGCTAATGTATTTATTTTAAAATTTGCCATAAAGTGCGAAATTTCGTCTAAAAGGAAAATTCGTAAAAAATGTTTGCTTGCCGTCAAGAAAATTATCATAGATTTTTATACCTTCACTTAGACCAAATGAGTTTCATGACTTTAATTCGATTGAGTGACGTCCGTCTGTCTGACTGGAGAACACGATAACTACCGTAATTCTTTAATAAGCTCCATAAAACTTGACACAATCTTGTATTTGGCCAGGCCATATAATAGGCCATGTCGGTCAACTCCTTCAAAAATTCAGTTTTTCCCCTGTAACTTAGCATCTTTGTCAATTTTATTTATTTATAACTCTTGATAGAATTTGAAAACATTGACCGATTAACTACACACCGTCTGGTGCCTCCCATACGAATTGACGGAATTTAAGAAATTCTTCACAATTTCACATTCGTTGACTGGAGTAACTTAAATGTTTGTCCATTGCATTTGTTTATAATGCTTGATAGAATTTTAAAAAATCGACCAACTAGCCACGTTCTTTCTGGTACCTTCCAAATTGACCAAATTTCCAAAATTCAGTTTTTCCCCTGTAATTCAACATTCGTTAACTGGAGTAACTTCAATTTTTATGTATTGTATTTGTTTATAATGATTGATAGAATTTGGAAAAAATCGATCAACTAGCCACGTTCTTTCTGGTACCTTCCAAATTGACCAAATTTCCAAAATTCAGTTTTACTTTGGTAGAGTTACATTCTTTGATTGCAGTAACTTGAATTTTTGTCCATAACATTCCTTTATAATGCTTGATATTATTTTAATAAAATCGACCAACTAACCAGACCCATTCTGGTACCTCCCATACAAATTCACCGAATTTCAGAAATTCAGTTTTTTCTCTCTAACTCCACATTCGTTGAATGGAGTAACTTGCATTTTTGTCCATTACATTTATTTATAATGCTTGATAGAATTTGGAAAGATCGACCAACTAACCAGACCCTTTCTGGTATCTCCCATACAAATTGACAGAATTCCAGAAATTAAGTTTTTTCTCTCCAACTCCACATTCGTTGACTAGAGGAACTTGAATTTTCGTTCATTACATTTCTTTATAATGCTTGATAGAATTTTAAAAAAAATCGATCAACTAACCACACCCCTTCCGGTACCTTCCACACAAATTCACCGAATTTCAGAAATTTCGGTTTTCCCCTGTAACTCTACATTCGTTGACTGGAGGAACTTGCATTTTTGTTCATTACTTTTGTTTATCATGCCTAATAAAATTTGAAAAAATCGATCAACTAACCACACCGCTTCTGGTACATCCCATACAAATTGACGGAATTTGAGAAATTCCATTTTTCCCCAACAACTTCTCATTCGTTGACTGGAGCAACTTGAAATATTTGTCCATTACATTTATTTATAGTGCTTGATTTTATTAAAAAAAAAACACACCCTTTCTGGAAGGTACCGAATTTCAGAAATTCATTTTCCCCCCAGTAACTTCACTTTGGTTGACTGGAGTAACTTAAATTTTTGTCCATTGCATTTGTTTATAATGTTTGATAGAATTTGAAAAAATCTACCAACTAACCACACTCATTCTGGTATCTCCCATACAAATTGACCGAATATCAGAAATTAAGCTTTTTCTCTGTAACTCCGCATTCGTTAGTTGGAGTAGCTTTAATTTTTTTTCTCTTGACTTTGTTGATAATGCTTAATAGAATTTGGAAAAAATTGACCAACTAACCACACCCCTTCAGGCACTTCTCATACAAATTGACGGAATTTCAGAAGTTCAGAATTTCCTCTGTAATTCCACGGTAGTTGACTGGAGTAACTTGAATTTTTGTCCGTTGCTTTTGTTTATAATTCTTAATAGAATTTGGGAAAAGTCGACCAACTAATCACACCCCTTCTGGCACTTCCCACACAAATTGACGGAATTTTAGAAGTTCAGTATTTCGCCTGTAATTTCACGGTAGTTGACTGGAGTAACTTGAATTTTTTCCCATTGCATTCTATATTGCTCTATCAAGTATTATAGAATTTGGAAAAATCAACCATCTAACCGCATCGTTTCTGCTTTTTTAGATTATACATATTCGTAGATTCGTGTCTCTCAAATGGTTTTTACTAAATTTGATCAAATTTCGAACACTCTGAGCATTTGTCAAAGTAACGTCTCACAATGAAAATTGACAGTATTGCCACACTTCTTATGATATTTCCCAAAAAAATTAACCGAATTTCTGAAATTTAATGCTATGTAATCGTTAGCCATGCTTTTTGTTCAATATATTATCTTGCAAACTGAGAAAAATCGATCAAGTAACTGCTCAGTTTTCGGTACCTTTCATAGAAATGGCCGATTTAGACCACATATTTTTGGCTTCATTTCTTTCTAATAGTTGCACGGAACTCAGTTAAATTTTACACACATTATACGTTTGATGAAGTACAACCTAGAAATAAAAACGGAGGGCATTGCCACACCCCTTCTAATACCTGTCATATAAATTGGCAATTTATCGAAGTGTAATTTTTTCACTATAATCCTGAATTCTTATATACTTCAGTTACTTAAATTGTAGACAATTATATGGCATTACAATGATTTGTAAAATTTAAAAAAGTCAACGAAATAACCACGCCCTCTCTAATAACGCCCATACAAATTATATAATTTCACCCAAATATTTCTATATTTTCATATCTTTCATTCGATTGCTGTAAATTCAATATAATTTAGCACGAGTCAAGCATTTAGCAAACTTAGTTCTACGACTGAAAATGTAGTATTTTTGAATAGAGTAGAATAGAGTATTTTTGAAAGAATACAGTAACCATCACCACGCCCAATTTGGCAACCCACACTCTCTGGCACCCACGCAAAATGATTTTGGATGAAGGGATATTTAAGTCGGTTCACTTAGCTAAAATTTCTATAGTAGTTTTATATGCCGTTCTTTACTATACTTTGATGTGGTCCATAATTCAGTTCCAAGGTAATTTCTTTATTAGATTTATATGCTGTTCTTGACTATACTATAATATGGTCCATAATTCAGTTCCAAGGAAATGTCTTTATAAGAAATATAAGAAACTAAATGTTGCAATTAATAGCGTTTTTTTATTATTTATTATTAAGAAACTGATTATTTTGACCACTATGCAGATGAATGACTATTTTGTCATTTTCTAAAATACCATCTTCAGTGTTCTTAGTTGTGCCTTCTTGAACTCGGCCGTGACTTTAACGGTCTACAGCTTCACAAAAAAATTTCTAAATCGGCACGGGGATGTTATCAACGAAGAATACAATACCGAATATCATTCAATTTTCATAAATTCTTGTCTCTGCCAGTATCCATCGGAAATAGGAACATTTCAGGCAAATGAATTAATTTACATAAGGCTTCATCTAGTTCCCTTTTGCGTTGCTGGAAAAAAAAAAATTCTAAATAAAACCACAATAAAAGACACAATAAAAGTAAAATTTTCTTCTTTTGAAATCAAACGTTTGAGAAATTCATATTAGAAGGATCACTGTTTTTTTCTAATTTGACCAATTTGTATTTATGGTACCCTAATGGGCGTGGCTGGGCTATCTATTTTCATTTGCAGTATCAAATGGGTGATGTAAGCTGAATTATACTGAATAAAAGGAAATTTATGGATCCAGAAATATATAAGTTAAATAAGATAATTTGTATAGGAGCTACACAGACACAGTCCATGGAAAGACCATGAACAAAACCCGAACTCAATTCTTGAGAATTTAAGCCACTGGAGGGATTGCTAAACACAAAAACGGATTTGAAATCGTCAGATTTTTTTTGCTATTTATTTTATAATTTTTTATAAAATCTTAGGACAATTAAGGCCGCTCAAAATGGCTTCAACGAAAGGCTTGTCTGCAGGAGAGTCAAAAATTGATCAAAGTTCAATGGAGCAAGGAAAGAACCAGGAGAACCAAAAACGTTTTCGAAGTTTCATTTCTTCATTAAATTTTAAGATGATTACTTGCTTATTAATTTTAATTTTTTCGATTTTGTGATAGTTCAAAATTATTAACAGAAAATTGTCGCTTTTGAAATTATGATTTAAACAGAGGAACCAAAAATGTTTTCGAAGTTTAATTTCTTTATTCAATTTAATGATGATTACTTATTAATTTAAGTTTTTTATTTATTTATTTATTCTTTTTTTTTGATTTTGTGAAAATTTTTTCTTTGAAATTAAGATTTTAACAGAAGAGCCAAAAACGTTTTCGAAGTTTAATTTCCTTATTTTTTCATTTATTCATTTATTATTATTATTTTTTTTTTTTTTTGATTTTGTGATAGTTCAAAATTATTAACAGCAAACTGTCGCTTCTGAAATTAGGATTTGAACAGAAGAAGCAAAAATGTTTTTGAAGTTTTATTTCTTTATTACATTTTATGATGATTACTTACTAATTTTATTTTTTTTATTTTTTTTCGATTTTGTGATAGTTTAAAAGAAGAACCAAAAATGTTTTCGAAGTTTAATTTCTTTATTCAATTTAATGATGATTACTTATTGATTTACGAGTACTTTTTTTAATTTTTTCTATATTATGATAGTTCAGGTCATTATCTTTGAAATTAAAAGAAAAATTGGAAAGAAAAAATATATTTTATTTGGGCAAAATAAATTTTGTGGAATAAGGAACGCAGAAAAATAAAAAGAAAATTCTTCTTTTTAGGTGGCGACTAGAATAGACAAGAGATTCGATCTTCCGCGATTCTCCTCCAATTCGTCACACCAAGTTTTGATAGTATTTCGTCGTTCCAACGGAGTTTATATTCGCAATCTTCTATTTCATTCATCGAGTTCGTTGTCGAAAACTTTCCGTGCCGGATCGCTGTATATTAATACGTTTGACCAAGTCGATGTCGGCATATAGCTCATACAGCTCATTGTTTATGCGATGCCGATACTCTCCGTTAATGATTATGGGTCCATATATTTTCAGGAGTATTTTCCTCTTGAAAACTGCCAGTACTAATTCATCCGCTTGCATCCTAACCCAGGATTCTGCTCCATATAACAAGACAGTTAGAACCAACGTCTGGTACAGTCGGATTTTTGTTTGTCCGGAGAGGGCTTTACCATTGAATCGCTTGCTTAGCCCATAGTGACATCTGTTAGCAAGCAATGCTCTCCTCTTTATCTCCATGCCGAGGTAAATGAATTCTTCCACCACTTCAAAATTATAGTTGTCAAAGTTCACACACGTCCCAAACAAGTACACACTTTGTTCTTTAAAACCAATATCTTTATTTTGTCCTCGTTTACCAACAGACACATTTTCGCTGCTTCCTTCTCCATGCTTGGGAAGGCTGCAGTAACATCTCGCAATTTTTGGCCAATAATGTCTATGTCATCTGCGTAAGAGAATAACATATGGCTTTTATTAAAGATGTGGCTATTAACTGCGGCTTTCCTCTCCAACAGTATGTTGTAGAAGTCACACGATAGACTGCGGCTCTGCCTAAATCCTTTGCCTATCTTTACTGAAGACTTCATGCAGTCAGCGTCATCCTACAAAGACGTATAAGCTTTGTACGAACTGCTATCCAAAGCAGCTTTATAATCAACAAAATGATGGGTCTTCTCCGGAATTTGTCGTAGTGGGAATAACTGTGAATAATGTGAATAACTGTTGTTGATTAACCAGGTCTAAAGCCACTCCGATAAGGTCCAATCAGGTCAGTTAGAATCGGCTTTAGCCTTTTACATATCACACTCGGCAGGACCTTATAAGCAATGGGTAAAAGACTGACACCGCGATAGTTTTTACAAACGCTTGGATCGCCTTTTTTCAAACACAGGACACAGTACACTCAAATTCCAGTCATCGGGCATTTTTTTGTAGAGCCAAATTGTATTTAGGAGCTGATGCAGGCTGTTCATCAGCTCTTCAGGTCAAATTTCTAATTTGGGCTCTCTGATTGTTATAAACTTGGAAATAACCAGATCCGTCTGCAGAATTTCCTAAACAACTCACGACTTTCGACCTTCGAGCAAGTTTTTCCTGGTAATGCCATCAGACATCCGTTTGATGGTAGCTAAAGTGAGAAGGCGACTAGTTGAGAAACTTAAATGGCTGGCTAACACCGATGCGTCTTAGGCCAGTAGGTAACTTCTGCTATTGAAACTCAACTTACCAGCCTAGTGGCTGTTGGCAGCCCCAACACTAGGATCGGATGCAGTGGTCTGAAAAGGCGCTCATCTTAACTAAAAATTATCATGAAAACACCGAAGAAAAAGAAAATTACAAAACAAAAGAAAAAGTATTTTTTATATCCTTTTCTTTTTCTTTATCAACTTTTCTATAATCAACTTTTGGAAGAACAGACGCAAAATGTATTAAAAATTTCCAAGTTAAGGCTATAAACTTGTTAGCTTTTTATGAAATGTAGAAACATCAGATCATATAGTAAATGAAGTATTATAATCTGATAAAATTTTGGAACCCATTGATCAATTTGTACGCGGATATATAAAAAGGCATGGATTATTTCATCTAAATTTTGCACTACAGTGTAGCCTGCAGTATTTAGGTCTTTATCAAATCAGATCATCTGATAAGATGTCGTAGTTTGGCTGAATTTTGAGGTCCACAGAGATGTATGAGAGGTATATAGGAGAAGGATTCACATAACAACTACAAAAATACTATTTCATGAAATTTTGTCCGCTACTAAATTATCGATTGGGGTTTTAAACAAACAAATTTTCTTCCTTCCCATATATGAGATATGGGAGAACTTTTCACGTTCAGCTTACATGTATTCTATTTTTAGGCTCACTTAATGCAACCTACAGTTAAATGACAATTCCGAATGCCACAGTTTGAGAAGCATTTTCTAGACTTGTCGATTACTCGGCTATTTGAAGTGCTCGTCATTTACAGGTGAGGTGACTGCCAACGGAATAATGATAGATCACTGCATAGGGGATTGAACCCGTGATCATGTTTTAGTTTGATTAAATATCGGCATCGATTATTCAAGTTGTTTGGGTGATATCAGAAGATTTGAACTGAAGGAATATGAATTTTGATTATTTTTTAATAACAAATAAATACGATCATGTACCAAAATTGATTTATCAGCTATTAATTTTTCTATTTTCATAAGAGACAGCCAGCAAAACTACTAATTTTGATTTGTTTCAGTTTCTGGAATCTAAATCAAAAATATACAAAACTTGTATGTATTCCGATTCCAACAACCGATACAAAATTGTATAAAACGTTGTTTCCAAAAATTTGTTGTTTCCTTTTCATACAAAATTAAATTTGATTTGGATTCGCACATCCGAAACGAAATTGGAAACAATTTCGATTATGAAAAATGTTGTTTGTATATCAGTTGAAAAATGTCAATTCAAAACAACAGCTAACATTTTTGAGCAGCTGTGAAAATTTCCGTGTGTCTGATATTCCAAATTCAGCATATAAATTATTTAAACCATTTTTATTTCCTACAGGTTGGTGGCAGGATTTTGTTTTGCAAAGAAACGAAATTACATTTGGTTTCAGTTCTGTTTCACATTAAGGAAGAAAACTGCATAAAAATATGTTTTCGTTTCTGGTTCTCGAATCATAATATTCATTTCATTGCGTTTTGATAAAGAAACAGAATCAATGTTGATTTCTAATTTCTTTTTAGTTAAGAAATGAATTGATATATGAATTAAGTTTTTTTTTTCTTTATTGGATCTTTCTTTCGAAATTTACAATATGTATTCAAATCTTAATCCTATCTTAAAGTAAAGTATTCTGCCATTGCCGGATCTTGTTTTTGGCGAGCAGAACTGTTTATCACCGGACCAAGTCTAGCGTGTCCTTTCTTCTTAGCCGTATATGGCCAAGAAAATGTTGAAGCTTTTGGGCGAGTGGGTTTGAGTGGGAGGACAACTTCGATACATATGACTTGCTTAACTTTTTTATTTTCTGGGATATATAAGGAATGTTTAAATCTTTGTGTATGTTACCATTCCTAATATACTATGGGGCACCACAAATTTGGCGCATGAATTAAGTTGGTGTTTCGAATATGAATCGAAAACAAATTTCAAAATAATATTTTAAATAAATTTAAACAGTATAAAAATTAAACCGAAAATAAACTAAACTTTCCTGAAGCTCCCTGATTTACGCCTAAACGTTGTATTTGGACAGAGATGTATCTACATTTCACAGTCTTTTTTCGCTGCCAAGAAACCAATCTTCAATTGATTTCAATTCTGGCTCAGATTAATAAATAAAACTGCTTAAAACCATTTCGTTTTGGGCCCCCAAATATAAATGTTGATTTCTATATCGTTTCAGTTAAAAAATGAATTGATATACGGATTAAGTTGGTGTTTCAAACATGAATCGAAAGTAAATTTCTAAAGTATTTGAAATAAACCAAAAATAAACTGAACTTTCGTAAAGCTCCCTGATTTTTACCTAATCGTTGTATGGGGACAAAGAAGTTTCTACATTTCGCAGTCTTTTTTCGCCGCTAAGAAATGAATCTTCATTTGATTTCAGTTCTGATTCAGATTAAGAAATGAAACTGCTTAAAAGCATATTTTGGTTTTGGACCCCCGAATATAAATGCTGATTTTTTATATCGTTTCGGTTAAAAAATGAATTGATATACGGATTAAGTTGATGTTTCGAATATGAATCGACAACAAATTTCTACAGTATTTGAAATAAACCAAAAATAAACTGAAATTACGTTAAGCTCCTTGATTTTTACTCAAACGTTGGGTGGGGACAAAGGAGTTTCTACATTTCGCAGCCTGTTTTTGCTACCAAGAGACGAATCTTCAATTGATTTCAATTCTGGTTCATATTAAGGAAAGAAACTGCTTAAAACTATATTTTCGTTTTGGACCGTCGAATATAAATGCTGATTTCTTATATGGTTTCAGTTAAAAAATGAATCGATATACGAATTAAGTTGGTGTTTTTAATATGAATCGAAAACAAATTTCTAAAGTATTTGAAATACACCAAAAACACACTGAAATTTCGTTAAGCTTCCAGATTTTTATTTAATCGGTGCATGAGGACGAAAGAGTTTCTACATTCAGTCTTTTTTCGCTGCCAAGAAACGAATCTTCGATTGATTTCTGATTCAGATTAAGAAACTGCTTAAAAGCCTATTTTCGTTTCAGAGTCTCGAAACCTATTTTGTTGATAAAGAAACAGAATCAATTTAGATTCTAATTTCGTTCGAATTAACCTATGAAATGATGTAGGAATTAAGTTGTTGTTTTGAATATGAATCTGAAAAAAAAAAAATTCGAAACTTAAAACTTAAATAAACTTACAAACTTAAAAAGTTAAATAAACGTACAATTCGTGAAGGCCTCTGACATTTTTCTAACTGTTGCACAGTGTGGTAAATCACAAATCTAACTGGACAATATTAATAAATTGCGTAGAGTTCACTTCTCATTTATGTATTAAACAAAAAAATGAGTTCAAATTTAAAAATGAGTGTAAAAAATCAACTTGTTTTTAGAAAAAAGCTTTTTTTTTTTTTAGTAAAATGACGCAAAAAGTAAATAGTTCATACTGCCAACAAAAAATATATTTTTAAGGTAAAAGATTGGTTTCTTAAATGCATGCTCTGAGATTATTTGTAGTTATATATATACTAATATTTACATTGAATACAACTAATTAATCATATAATAAAATTATTAAGTGAGTTTTTATGTAAAGAGTCGGATGTAGTCATTTTTAGTATTCAAATAATTTTAATATTTTTAATAAATATTTAATAGTAATTGTTTTATTCACTTGTTTTTGCTTCATTACATTAATAATACAGATAAAGCACATAAATACACATAGAAATTTTAATTTAGTCAATTTCATATGCATCGTTAAAAGATTATTCTTCCTCGAAAGCATCAACAGATAATAATGAAAGAACTTCTTTTGTTATCAAACTTTGAACTCGAAAGGGAGTGTGACGCAAACTTGCGATAAAAGGATCTGAAGAAATTAACAGCCGATTGAAAAGATGTATATTTGTGTCTATTCTCGATGTTTTTCTCGTAAACAACTTTCTAAATTTCCTTGTATTCTTGTTTCTTGCTTCTTGAGCTCCTTCTGCCAGCTGTCCTATGGGATGAATGCAAGACCTTATAATATCTTTTCCATGAAAAAGGATTTTATGGACACTAACTGGCATAATAAACCATGGATATTCGTTTAAGTATAAATTTCGTGTGGATTTACTGGATGAAGATTCCGATAGATCTGTCTCAAGACAGGCTGAATCTCGCTTTCCCATTTTGCGAAACACTCTCTCACTAGCTTTAATAATTTCTCGATAGTCAGTTGAATCTAAAAGGTTTTGAGTCTTTCTTTTTTTCGATTTTTCACTACAGTCATTAAAGTTTTTCGGTTTTCTCTCAGCTTTTTTACAACTTTTAGGCAATATATACGGTTCATCAAGCCAAATTGAATTTGAAGTTAAGAAACGGTCACGATGCCTTCCACTTTTTATCCAAATAATATTTATGTTTGCCTTAAGACTTCTTTTCACGTCTTCTGGTATATTCGGAAGACCATATCTAACCATTATTAATGTCAACAAGGCGTCTTTGCGGTGTGTTTCACCAGTTTTTATCCATTCTTCAAAAATGTCCTTTCTCGAAAGAGTCATACTGCAAAAGAGAAAAAAAATATATGGCAGTCGCAAAAATGCGCAAGATGTTTTTGATTTACCTTAAAGCGAATACTTGAAAGATTAACCAAAATATAGATTTACACCGGAACTATCCGGAATAATTAACTCTACTTGAAAAAAGGAAATATTTTATATTTTGCACTTTCTGAACTTCTCACAAAAAAAATTTTTTTTAATACTGATAATGGAAATATTGAAATGAAAATTGTAATATATTTTCTTGAAATAAAGCTTAATAATAATAAAAAAATTATGAAAATAAATCATAGAGCAAAGTAATACAGGGTGGCGCAATAGAACATGCATATTGGATCTTTTTTTTTTTTGGCGCCGACATCGTTGGGTTGGCGGTCTCATGGAGTTTTAGTCGCTATGAGTCACTTCGACGGAAAGCGTCGCGCATTTTGCGTGCGCGCATTTTACGACAACTCTCGTTCATATATTGCTACTAGGCGACTATATAGTGCTGAATATGGACTACGGCGAATTAGTGAAGCCCCGAGTGCTAATTTAATTAAAATATGGGTAAAGCGTTTTGAAGAGACCGGTTCAAC
>JAHXMU010000509.1:26406-56679 GCA_019455685.1 Philornis downsi
TATCCTAAAAGCAAAAAGAGACCTTCTTTCATAACACACACACACACACACACACACACACACACACGCGTCCAAACAAAATCATCAACAGTTTCACCCTGGAGAGACACATATGGAAATGCAAGTGAATCCTTTGCCGCTTTATATATTTGTGTGCATGTGTGACACTGTTTTATGACACTGTATGTGTAAACGTTTTCTTCCTTGTTGTATTACAAACAAAACGTTCATTCTGTCATATGAAATATTTTTTATTAAATTGCTTAAATTTGTTATCTCTTCAGCATTTGTATTCATAGAAATCTGCCATCATTGGTTTTGTGTTTACTCTCCCCCTCTCTCTCTCTCTCTCTCTCTCTCTCTCTCTCTGGCGTCCTTTCTTATGCGGAGAGCCAATTTTTTGTTTGTTTCATTTTGTTATTTGTTGTTTGTTTTGTGCGAGTACGATTTCAACTCAGTTGTCAACAAATCAATATTCAATTTGCAAATAAATAAAGTTTTGACATTCGGCTTTGAATGCAAATAGAGCGACAAATGATTTGATTTAATAATTAGTTTAAACAAAAAACTCATAGCATTCGTATACACAGAAAAACAAAACAACAACAACAACAACAACAACAAAAACATACAAATTATGTGCATTAGGGCTATTGGAAAGCAATTTAAATCCAGGCCCATAGAAGGAAAACTGGCTGTAGAGTTTATAAATTAATTGTTGGTTTTAAGTAAACAGATTGGCAACTTATTTATTGACACAAAGTCAACATTTGTAATGATCATTTCAATGGTATAGTTAGCTTAGCAATGTGACACTGTGGAATTTCCAGGATATTTATACATTCGTATACTACAAGGAGGTTGATGTGAATGTTTTCTACTTAAAGTAAGCATAAATTAGTATTCGTTTTGCAAAAAGGCAGCAATAAGAGTAAAAAAAGAAGAATTTTAAATTTCAAATACAAATAGTAAAAGATTTTAGTGAGCGTTTCCAGTCAACATTGTAACAGCATTATGATTACATTTTTAAAGCCAGTCGATTAGCACTTACAGCTGACGCCATCTATTGGCAAACAGCGGGAACTTAGTTGTATTTTTAATACGGCGTAAATACACACGACAATTCCATGCCGATATATCATCAGGAATCCAGGAATCCTTTCAATTTACTTGCATTCTCAATACAGAATAGCTGCATATTCAAATTCGGAAATTTCAGAAATTATATTATTTAACACAACCACGTTAGCATGCCTATTCATACTAGCATGCCAATTTTCATATACTAATTTGAAAATATAAATCTACAAATTTTTAGATTATAAAGTTCTCTTCAAATATATTTATACATTTGTATACTAAAAAGAGGTTGATGTGAACATTTTCTACTGAGAATAAACATAAATTATTAACGGATTTCCAAAATGGCAGCAATAAGGATGCAAAGAGTAAGTAATTTTCCAACAAAACAAAAAAACCATTAGCCATACATTGTCTTTTTGACTTACTTGCGTTCCTAATACAGAACAGCTGGATATTCATATTTCGTAAATTTCGACGAAAAAGATGTCGTGCCTATTTATTTATTTTGATATACTAATTTTAAAATACAAATCTACAAATTTTTTAGATTACACAATTCCTTTAAAAGGTTCAAAAATTACTCTACTTTGAGAGACACTTAATACAATTTTAACGATAAATTTACATTTACTTATATTTACATAACTTATATTAGAGTCTGTCTAAGACAACTTTTCTTATATAAATTTTGTCTAAGATATATTTTCTTATAGAAAAGTTCTTTCGAACTAACTTTACTTTATTTTAATTATGGAAAAGGTCTTCTCTCATAGAAAAGTTTGTCGAAGGCAACTTTTCATGTGGAAAAGTTCTTCCACGACAACTTCCCTAATGGAAAAGTTTGTTAAAGCTACTTTTCATATGGAAAAATTTGCCCAACACAACTTTTCGTTACGAAAAATTCATTCAAGATAACATGTCGTATGGAAAAATTCATTCAAGACAATTTTTCGTATGGAAATTTGGTTCAAGAATTTTCTTGTGGATATTTTTCTTTCGTCTAAGATAACTTTTCCTATAGAAAAGTTTTTCCAAGCCAACTTTACTTTACTTCATTTTCCTTATGGAAAAGTTCATCCAAACTAACTTCACTCAAGCAAAAATTCGTCCAAGATAACATTTCGTAAGGAACAGTTCGCGCAAGATAACTTTTCTTATAGAAAAGTTCGCTCAAGACCTTTTTACAGAAATTGTTATACTAGGAGTTTTGTCTTAGATAAATTTTCTTATAGAAAAGTGCTTTCAAGCTAAATTTACCTTACTTCATTTTCCTTATGGAAAAGTTCATCCAAACCAACTTCTCTCAAGCAAAAACTCGACAACTTTTCGTATGGAAAAATTCGTCCAGGACAATTTTTCGTATGGAAAAGTTGTTTCAAGAATTTTCTTGTGGAAACTCTTTTTATAAAAATTTCGTCTAAGATAACTTTTCTTACAGAAAAGTTTTTCCAAGCTAACTTTACTTTACTTCATTTTCCTTATGGAAAACCAACCTCACAAATCAAAAATTCGTCTAAGACAACTTTTCGTGTGGAACAATTCGCGCAACATAACTTTTCTTATGGAAAAGTTCGCTGAAGAATTCTTTTACAGAAATTTTTATAATAGAGATATCGTCTTAGATAAAATTGTTTACAGAAGTACTTCCAAGCTAACTTTACTTTATTCCATTTTCCTTATGAAAAAGTTCATCTAAACCAACTTACCTCAAGCAAAAGTACTTCCAAGATAACTTTTCGCATCGAAAAGTTCGTTCAAGACAACTTGATTTATGAAAAAGTTCATCCAAGACAACTTTCATGCCGTGCAAGACAATTTTTCTTATGGAAAATTTCGTCCATGACAACTTTTCTTATAGAAAAGTCTATTGAAGGCAAATTTTCTTATAGCATTGTTCGTCAAAGACAACTTTTCGTATGGAACAGTTCGCGCAAAATAACTTTACGTATGGAAAAGTTTGCTTAAGACTTTTTTTAATAGAAATTTCGTCTTAGATACATTTTCTTATATTAAAGTACTTCCATGCCAACTTCACTTTACTCTATTTTCCTTATGGAAAGTTCATCCAAACCAACTTATCTCAAGTAAAAGTTCTTCCAAAATAACTTTTCTAATGGAAAAGTTTGCTTAAGACTTTTTTTTATAGAGATTTTTATAACAGAAATTTCGTCTTAGAAAAATTCCAAGTTAACTTTACTTTATTCCATTTTCTTTATGGAAAAATTCATCCAAACCAATTTATCTCAAGCAAAAGTTCTTTCAAGATAACTTTGCGCATGGAAAAAAAATTCGTTCAACACAACTTTAGTTATGGAAAAGTTCATCCAAGGCAGCTTTTAGTATGAAAAAAATCGTTTAAGACCACTTTTGTTATAAAAATGTTCGCCTAAGACAATTTTCCCGCAAAAAAATTCGTCCAAGACAACTTTTCTTTCATATTGTGCAATTTCAAACTTTACCTGACTGTGAATATGAGACCCCTCCCTTAGGCCAAATTTCAGCTTCCTAGTTTAAGCTATGCAACCTCTATAGAAACAGAAAATTCCAGTATAAAGGGGCCTTTTTAATGATACCCTGAAATCAAATGTACGATAGAAAGCATGCAAGATATTTAAAAAGGTGTTTGGAGTGTTGAGTTTTAAAGATCGTCCTGCTTATAAAAACAGGCGCTTACATTCGAAATAATCCAAGCATCGCTGTTAAACATTTGTTGAAATGGGGCATATGCAACTTTTTTAGCAATTCCATTTTACACCATAAGTGGCATTCAAATTATCTAATACCGGATTAACGATGTTTTGGTTTCAAAAGTAAAGTTAAATAAAATACGCTTATAGATATGATTTCGAAGAAACTTTTATTTCATTATAATGCTTAGACCTGGCCGTTATGTACAAAATACAATTTCATTTAAATGGCCATCTCTGGATTGGTTGCAACAGTGGGTCCTTTTGAGTTAGATTTCCCCCAGATTATCACACATTTCGGGCGGTATCTCGGCAATAAATGATGGTTTTTAAATGCCCCAAAGTTTAGGGATTATCTGCGTAAACACGGTTTTTGATATAGCCTCACAAAAAAAGTCTAAGGGCGTCAAATCTCTTGATCTTGGTTCCAAATTGATGTCGCTAAAACTTGAAATTACGCTTTTTACAAACTTTTTACGCAATAAAGCCAAAATCGATGATGTTGTGTGGCTCGCGGCACTGTCTTGTTCAAACCATATAACGTCCAGTTCATAATCTTCAATTGCAGGCCAAAAAGAGTCGGTTATCATACCGACATAGAGCTCTGAATCGATAAGTTTGGATTATCAGCCACACTTTCGCTAACAGAAGCGATATTTTCGGCAGGGCATGTATCGTGATGATGCACAGGCCTGACCACATCTGTAACGCTTCCAGTCTCTCCAAATTTCGTTATAATCTGGCCAATTCCTTGCAGAGTAGCTCGTTGAGGATGATCATAATCAGCTCGTAATGTGCAAACAGTAACCACGTTTGAATCACCGCTTTTGTGGTAAATTTTAACTATTGCTACGCCTTCTTTGGTTGCTAAACAATCCATATTCGTAAATGGCAAACATTTCACTAATTAAATAACACTTCAAATGATAAGTATTTAACAGCTGACAGCCTTGCCAGATCGATGTTTTTGAAACCACTAAATGGCTAACACTGTACAAATTCCCTTGTTTGTTGATCTTAGGAAATTATACTATCACTTTTATTGATATTTGTTTAGTTTACCGCATGCTGTTATTAGGATTACACCTCAGTTCAATAATCTATTTGTCTGTCGGAGATTTATTGATATTTTATACAATATTTATATCTAATTTTCACGCAAAATTATGATGCCAAAATCAATTTATAGACATAACAATGCCCAAGTTAAAGACTGGACAAGCATTTGCTTTGAAAGCACCCCACTGAGTTTACACACTGATAACATCATCTCATATGGAAGTGTATACGAACAGGACTCCCTTACATATTTACGATAAACAACACATCACATACGATACACAACATTGTATCAATATTAACAAAACAAATTTATTTGCATAACTAACAACAACTAAAAATCACATGACAAAGTCATTCATTTCAACATTTCTTTGGCCTTCCCAAACAGAATTCTCACATTTCTATGCCATCCTTTTCAAACGCATCCGTGTCCTTATCAGTCAAAACGTAACAAATCACCAACTAAACATATCCATATTAACAACAACAACAACAAGGAGTGAAACTCTGTGGATTCTTTTTCTAGAGAATGTGCTGCTGATTTGTTGTTTGATATATTGCGTCTTCTTCTCCCACTCCTATCGCCGCTGTTGCTGCTGCTGCTGTTGTAAGAATCCTGATAGGAACAGGAACGCTTTCATACTTTTCTCTGACAATCTATTGAAATACTTTTGGCTATACAATCATTGAATGAATTGCAATTCAATTCAATACAAGTATTGGGTAATTCGGCATTTTTTTTTTCTCTTTCCATTTCTTATGGTACTTTCTGTGTCATTTTGTTGCTGTTTCCATTATTGTTGCTGCTGCTGCTGCTGCTGCTGTTGTTGTTCTAGTTGCTGTTTTCTATGGCTTCTTCAATGTTCTCCACGCTTAAGTTTTCGCTTACAGCGCATAAATTCAATTTATAGTGCATAGAATATATTTGCCGTTGGAGTTGAGAATGCTCTATCGCTCTGCCTGACAGTATGCAACATTGTTGCGAACAATTTTAGTTTTTTTTTCTTGTTTCTTATGAATCGCACACTTATCGATTACACCAGAGGAAATAATGTCAGTCTGAATTAATGGCAAAAAAAGCGTGCACTCTAAATCAAGACTGCAGACTTTTCTGTTTGTGAATCAAATCATGAAACAAATCAATAACTCCAACATTATAACCAACCAAGCTAAAAACCGTATAAAAACTTTGATTCCGTCAATTAGATTTCAGACTTGTAGTAATGATTTGCAGAGACACTTAAAGTGTCATACGAGGTGCGATCAAAAAATAACCGTTATTTTCAATTTTTTTCAAAAACTACTTATTTACTCATCAATAACTATCTTGTCCTCTTCAAAGTAATCCTCCTCAGATATAATACACTTGTGCCAGCGTTTCTTCTAATCCCCGAAGCACTTGTGAAACGCGCTTTTTGTATCGCCAACAGCTCTTGTTTTGATTTTTCTTTTATCTCCTCAATCGTAGCAAAACGCTTTCCATTCATCTGTGTCTTCAGTTTTGGGAAGCGGAAAGAGTCAGTGGGGGCCAAGTCCGGTGAATATGGTGGTTGAGGCATGATTGCGGTTTTGTTTTTGGCCAAGAACTCACGCACAAGCATCGATGTGTGAGCGGGTGCATTATCATGGTGCAAAATCCATGATTGGTTTTTCGACAATTCTGTGCGTTTCTGACGAATTACTTCACGCAAACGGCGCATAACTTCAAGGTAGTATTCTTTATTGACTGTACGACCTAGTGGCAAAAATTCATGGTGCACCACGCCATTGCAATCGAAGAAAATAGTGAGCAAAACCTTCACATTTGACCGAACTTGACGTGCTCGGGCGACCAGGACGAGCACCGTTATTGACATCTTCTCGGCCTTCCTTCAACCGGTTATACCACAATGGAACTCGTGTTCTGCTCATAGTAGACTCGCCAAACGACACAATCAATATTTCAAATGTTCTTGCACATTTAATTTCATTTTTTACACAAAATTTAATACAGTTTCTTTGATCCATTTTTTCGAATAGTAAAAAATCGAAGAGCACACCAACACACTACTAATCTTTTTATCTGTCAAAAACAAACTGACAGTCCCAAATGGCTGATATTGTCAACATATGTAACAGACATGTGTATCAATATAACAGAAAAAAATGCGAAATCAAACATACGTAACTCCCAAAATATGAAAAAACCCGTTTTTTTATCACACCTCGTATATAGAGTGGCTCATAAATAACGTTAAGATTTGATCAGTGAATACATTTTTTGTTTAAGTCTTTTCTTTTTGTCTCTTTACAGAATTAACTAAATAATATTTGGGAAATTTATGATGGAGAGGCTCAGCACAGGACAAAGAACCAAAGTGGTCCATTTTGACTTTGAAAGTCAGCATTCGATTATTCTGATCATATCGAAATTTCTTTCATGTTCGAAATGCTCCCACCGCTCCAACAATTTATCGATTGGTTCAACGTTTTAGGCAACAAAAGGCTGTCTGCGATCTTCCGTGTGCTGGCAGATCTCGAGCAGTTCGAAATGAAGTGGCCATTGCTCGAGTGCAAGCAAGTATTGAGGAAAACCCCGAAACTTCCACCAAGCGGCCTTCTCAGCAGTTAGAGATGTCTAGGCTAGTCTTTGCAAAGAATTTTACATATGTTACATCTTTTTCCATATAAAATGCAATTAGTTATTAGTCGCCGTTTTTAAGAATTGTGCGCAGAAAACAACGAGTTTATTCACAAACTAATAATAAGCGATGAGGTCCATTTTCACATAAATGGGTCACATGAATAAACAAAATTGCAGAATATGGGGCACCGAAAGGCCAAGAATAATTATTGAAGATCAAATACACCCACTTAAATGCACAGCATGGTGTGGAATAACTTCAGAGAGGATCATTGGACCATATTTTTTCGAAAACGGCAAAGGAGTTGCGATTAATGTGAACGGGACTCGATACCGGGAAATGATTGAAAATTATTTAAAGCCAGAGATGCAGAACAATCCAGATTTGTGATTCCAGCAAGATGGAACCACAGCTCATACAACTCGTCCAACTATGGCTATCCTGTGCGAAATTTTTGGCAGCCGAATAATATCAGTTTTTTCTGATTTTAAGTGGCCACCACGTTCGCTTTATTTAACGGCTCCCGAATTTTGCTTTGAGGCTACCTACCTAAGGTATATGCTAATAAGCCAAGAACCGTTCAACAACTTGAGGCCAATACCCGAGGAGAAATGGGGGCGGTGAGACCTGAAATTCGAAGAAAAGTTATGGGAAATGCTTTGGAAAGAGAACGTCAAGTAGAAGCAAACAATGGGCACCATTTGAACGATATTATCTTTTAAACATGAAGTGAAAATATTTCCAAACTATATTCTAAATTTTAATAAATACCTACGTTAAATAAAAGCAGAAAGAAAAAGGTTGGCCAACGAGATCTTGTGATTTAACGCCTCTTGATTATTTCTTGTGGATTTATGTCTATGTGGACAAGCCGAACATTATTGAAGCCTTACAGGATAACATAACACGCGTTATTCGTGGAATACAGGCCGAAATGCCCGAAAAAGTGACGAAAAATTGGACCTTCCGAATAGACATATTGAGATGGAGCCGCGGACAGCATTTACATGAAATTACCTTTAAAAATGAAATGGCAAAGACCAATTTATCGATTCCAATAAAAAATTTTTATATATGATGCAAAAAACTTACGATTAAAAAATCACCCTTTACATGGGATTATTTAGACCAGAAACGAATCCTGCCGAAAATGAGAAATTTCGACAAATGTTTGGATGTGGCATCACCATACAAATGAATTGCCCAAGCCAGGTATAAGCGGTTCTCAAATCAAATATATTTGCATACATTTATGGGGACTGTTTTTCTTATAACTATAACTAAGATCAAAATAATGGACGTTGAAGTTATCATTAAATTCGCAGGCTACTAACATTTGAATATGCAAAAAATCAATTATTTCACAACATTTTTAAAATTACAAGACAATCAGGAAGTTTTTAAACATATGGTTTCAAAATCCGTTTAGTATACTCTGTACAGAGTAGTATTCAAATTTTAATGAAACGCCTAAAGTCATACTTTTTCGGATTTGTAACTGCAATTCAATCGCAACAGAAAAAAAACTTATAAATTTGCTACACACGATTGACCCTGTCAAGTCAATTCCATGAGGCAAAATGTATTTGAATTTTGGCATTGATTTGAAAAATTGGATAGTGTAAAATAATTTTGAATATTCCTTTTGTAATGTATCATTAAAAAGTGAATTCGAGAAATAGGAAAACATTTTCGCATTTCCCAGGTTCAATTTATTTAAGATTTATTCACGTTTTCTTTCGACACAATGGGAATGTCGTTCTCACATTTTGAAAAAGTTATTTTCTTACAACTGTAAAGTAGATTCGGACTTTGGGCCGAATAACTAAATACTGAAGAGCGCTTGTTATGCTCAATCTTCAGTGTTATAAAATGCATTATATGCTGAACACATCGGGTTCTAATTAGCTATACATTGTAATTAATATCATTGAAACGGACCAAGACCACTGTATATGCGAGGGGTAGTAATCAGCAATAGTTTCACAATATTGAGAAAAAAGAGAGATAAAGTATGGGGGTTAAATTGTTTTCAATATCCTTATTCCAAATCCGTACGATGAGTACCTTTAGTTGGTGAGGAGTTTAGGGAATAGTAAATACCAAGTTCTCTTTTCGTAGTATGCCAAAATTGATGTTTCGCGAGTTGCTACAGATGGAGTACTATCTTTCAACTTATTTCTTCACAAGATCATCGGATCGGTCGCTGCCAGAATGCTGAGGCGAAAGCTCTTTTCCTACTTTCTAAACTTTCTCTTTTTCTTTTTCTAAAGTTCATTAGTTTATACATACATTAACAACCACGATTGGAGTCGTGAGCTAAAAAATCACTTCATCAGCTGAACTAATGAAACCAACATGACTTCAATTTTAATTTAAATAAAATTTCTCAGTCATAGCATCTGTTGAGGTAATTGATCTAAGCTTCAAGTTTTGTCTAGATTCTGTATATCAAATTCAAAATTCAATATTGGATTTTGATATGTTTTATAGTTAGAGTGTTTAAATTCCCATGCAAGTACAAATAAATTATGCAATTACATTAGGAAACACAAATTTATAAAATGTATTAACTTTTTGGCATGAAAACCAGAAACAGGATTATCCATTTTCCGGTTTCAAAAGTAAAGTTAAATAAAATATACATAAATCCATGATTTCGATGAAATTTTTATTTCATTCTAATTCTTGAATCTTGCCATTATGCACGAAACGCAATAGCATTTCAATGGCCACCTCTGGATTAGTTGCAGCAGTAAGACCTTTTGAAGTCGTTTTCGATCACTTTTTCGTACATTTCGTACATAATTTGACGAATGTTGGTTTTCAAATACTCTAATGTTCGAAGATAATCCGCGTAAAAACGAGTCTTGACATAGCAGTACAAAAAATTCCAACAGCGTCAAATCACATGATCTTGGTGGCCAATTGACGTCGACAAAACGTGAAATTGCGCTTTCTGGAAACTTCTCATGCAATAAAGCCGAAATCGGTCGTGCTGTGTGGCTCGTGACAATGTTTTGTTAAAACCACATATCATCCAGTTGATAATCTTCAATTGCAGGCCAAAAAGAGTCGGTAATCATACGGCCATAGTACTCTGAATCGATAAGTTCGGATTATTCTCCAAACTTTCACTAACAAAAGTGATATTTCTTGCAGTGTGTATATTACGATGATGCACAGGCCTGACCACATCTGTAGCGCTTCCAGTCTATTCAAATTTTTTTATAATCTTGCCAATTCTTTGGACAGTAGCTCGACTATGACGACCATCATCACACTCAGCAATGCACTAAAAGTACCCACGTTTTAATCACCACTTTTGTAGTAAGTTTTAACTATTTTTACGGATTCTTTGGTTGTTTAACGGTTCATATTCGTAAATGTAAAACCCTTCACTAAATATACAACACTTCAAATGACAGGTATTTAACAGCTGACTGCCTTGCCAGACCGGCGGTTTTAAAACTACTAAATAGATAACCCTTTGTTAAACCAAATGCATAAAAGCTGAGATTGCCGAAAACCCATCCACTTTCCCAAGAGAACGCGCTTAAGTTTTTTTCTATCTTATGACACTGCCTCAATTGACAGTTAGTGATAACACATTACACCTTATCGATAAGTACAGTATAAATAAATATAGTTATAAAACAGTTAAATGACAGTGTTAGCAATACCATCTATCGTTATTTATCGTTACACTATTTCTCGAGTGTTATCCTTACCGTTTTTGTTTTTTCACTCTCAAAATTGTTCGTATAGTTTTTTTCTGGCGTTTGCTTAGTTTCGTTCTTGTTTTTTGTCCGATTTAAGACTTTGATTCCTGACTCTTGCTGCTGAAATTTTCATCGTTTTCGTCGATTTTGTGTAAAATTATAGAAAAAATGTTTCTAGCAAGCTACTTTTTGGCATTAGCCATTGTTGGGTAGTAGTTGAAAGACATGTTAACATTTCATTGCACAACGTTTCACCGACAAAAAAGAACACCAAAAAACTAAAAATGAAACAAGAAAAAGATTTTCATATTTATCGATAGCAAAGATCGAAGAAAAAGAAAAAAAAGAAAAACAAAACAACATCAAACTAATAAAATATATGTGGTGCAGAACAACTTCAACTATATAAGTATAGCATATTGAAAATTTAATAGTATCAAAGATACGGCATCATATTACTCCGCTTACTGCGGCCAAAGAAAATAGCATCATGTGGAAACTGAGGTTCGGAATAATACCTCTACTTTGTAGACAGCTCCATTTCACATTCTCTGCCATCGCCTAATATGTCTGACAAGTTAAATAAGTTACTTTTTTTGCATTGATAAGGTTTTGATATATTAAATGAAATTTGAAAATTCACCACAAAGTTTTCCCTATTATGGAAAATAATTGTGATTGTAGTGATGGAAAGCTGGGGTTTTCTGGAAAAAAGTAGTATTGAAGGTAAGTTAGGAAAGAAGGCTAAGCATTGACATGATTATGGGATTAGAGATGAAACCGATGCTGCTAAAATAATACTGTTTTTTTTTTAAACGTAAAATTTCATATTATTTATAAGAAATATTACTTCAATACGGCTCCGACAACCATTTAGCAGTTATAGAATCCATTTTAAGTGGGAGGTAAACAAAAACGTTGTCTATTTTGGCGAATTTGCAGTACAGTCTGAAGTCAAACTCTTGGTGTTGAATACTTCATAAGTATACAGGGTGTCCTTTGGGAAGGTATACTACTGTTTGTTTATAATTATCAATTAAAGAAAGAGAATTTATCCTATATTAATAAATGTTTTATTTAATGTCGGTAATTATGTATGGAATAGAATATCAGATAAATGTCCGCCTCTGTTGATTAAAACTTGATTTCCAGATGTAGATCCATAGGTCGCTGGTTCATATCCGGCTCGAAGGACCAAAAATGTTTATGCGGGGGGTTGATCGGACAGTGTTTTTATTTCATATGAAAGAGAATGAGAAAAACGGGGGGGGTTAGAGAGTGTATAAATCGAATGACATCAATTTATTGGCAAGGTTTTACCTTTTATTTCTGGGGTTCACAAAATGTAGATTATTTTACCAAGCAGGGACTTTAAACGTTCAAATAAATAGTTTATATATCGAGTGTAAAATGAGTACTGATACTTGGGCGAGAGTTAGAAGGCCACTTTATTACACTGCTAGAATGGTGGATTGAAAGCTTTTTTCTAACCGTGCTGGGCGTGTACTTACAAATAAAAACTTACAATTATCAGGGTAAGGAAAACTTGTGCACGTAAAAACCCACGTAAAGAAGTTCGGATCATTCAAATCAGGCGACCGTGGAGGACAATCAATCATTTCTTGAAATAACTTGTTGTGGAAAGAGGCCTGGCAGTAATTTCATTGTAATCCTGGCTGTATGCGATGTGGCACCGTCTTCTTGATATCACATGTTAATCAAGCCCAAAGCATGCAGTTGTGGCGTTAAAAACTTTTCAATCATATCGCGATATCGCTCCTTATTGACAGTTACCGTTACGCCGTTTTCAGTTTCAAAGAAGTAAGGTCCAATGATTCCTTCTGACCAAATTACACACCGAACTGTCACTTTTAATGGATGCAAAGGTGACTGATGAATAATTTGAGGGGTTTCCATTGCCCAGATCTGTTTACTCACATATCCATTCAAATGAAAATGTGCCTCGTCACTCATTAAATGGTCTTGTGGAAGAAGCTCTTGTATCAATTGAATCTTAAATGAGAACAAATGCAAATCCTTGTGCAAATTTGTGGCCAAAGTTGTTCTTTGAAGATCAAGCTTCTGAGCACGGCGTCGAATTGAGGTTGATGGATTGTTTTGAACACTTTCTTGAGCAGCAGTAATGTTTTCTGTCGATCTTGCAGTACGTTGTGGTCCATGCTTGGGCCTATCAGCTACAGATCCACTTTCTTCGACATCATTTACTACACGATAAATAGTGCATCTTGTTGGCACGTTGTTTCTCCCAAAAATTTCACGTAACTTTCTCATAGTCTTAGTAGTCGATGATTGATTTTGATCAAATGTTTAAACGATTAAAACACGTTGGTATATCGAATATTTGCCACGTCTCTACTTCACGACTGCCAAATGAAATGAACTGTCAAGACTAATGTTTACCAAAATGGCGGCAAAACAAAGTAGTGTACCTTCCCGACGGACACCCTGTGCATATATATATATTAGGTACGCAACTGCTTTCTTCATAAAAATTCAACTTTATTATGAAAATATATTTAAAAAATGAGCTACTACTTTTTTCCCTTTTTCTGGCAAAGCTCAAATTCCGTCATGGTAAAACAGTCCACCTTGTGAGGCTATCCACGAATTTAGCCATTCCTTGATGTCGCCATATAAGTGGAACTGCTGGTCAGCCAAACCGTGTGCCATCCAACGGAACAAGTAATAGTAAGACGGCGCAATATCTGGAGAATATGGCGGATGGGGTAAGACTTCCCATTTCAACGTTTCTAGGTAGGTTTTAATGGGCTTGGCCAAGTGAGGCGCCGAGCATTGTCAAGCTGAAAAATCACTTTTTCACGCCTCTTTCGTATTATAGGCATTTCTAACGCAAACCTCGGCTCAATCGCCTTAATTAAAGTCGATACCGATCCCCAGTGATGGTTTCGCTTGGTTTCAACAGCTCATAATAAATAACACCGACCTGGTCCCACCAAATACATAGCATAACCTTTGCAGCATAAATATTCGGCCGAGGCGATAACGTAGAAATTTGACCGGGCAGCCCCCATGACTTTCTTTCCTTTGGATTGCTGTCATGAATCCATTTTTCATCACCCGTTACAATACGATGAAGAAACCCCTTCCTGTTTTGTCGCTGAAGAAGTTGTTTACAGGCAAGAAACTACGTTCAACATCCCTTGGCTCCAACTCATAAAGAACCCAAGTTCCATGCTTTTGAATCATATCCAACGCATGCATTCGCTTAGAAATGGTTTGGCGGGTAACTCCAAATACTGAAGCAAGCTCTACCTGAGTTTGGCATGGATGCCCATCAATCAGTCAATTCAGTGTCTTTGAAGTTTTTTGTCTTTCTTCACGCGAACGGTTGTCAACATCAAAATCATGGTTTTTAAAGCGACGGAATCAATCTTTACACGTTGTTTCACTTAAAGTAACATCTCCATAAACGTTTTGAAGCTCTTGATGGGCTTCAGCCACCGTTTTCTTCGATTGAAAGGAGAAAATCAATACTTCCCGCATTTGACAATTATTTGGCATAAAATCATACACATTCAAACAATCAAAAGAATATGACGTCAAAAGAAATTTACTATTGGGTCGAGGTGGTATGTTTACCATATGCCTAAGCTTGGCTCATGACATTTAGGTTATGGCAGAATCGAATAGCATTTACAGCTGGCGTCATCTATTGGCAAACAACGAGAACTTAATTGCGCACCTAATGTACGTATATTATACAAAAGGTCATTGCGTTACTGACTGACTGACTGATCATGGAAAAAACCAAACAACTAAAGTTAGAATCACGAAAATTCAAGCCCCTTTTTTTAGTAGAAGCCCTGTAAGGACAGATTTTTCAAACTTCGTACATATAGACATAAAAATAGGATAAAACTGGACCAATCTGATACTGTCGCCCAGCTCAAATCATGAACTTTTGGTGTTCACATTCTCTCTCTACAGTCAATGTGCTGTAAGAAGAGATTTTTTAACATTTACGCCCTTAGAAGCAAAAATCAGGTTAGAAAGGGGGCACGTGATAGGAAAGGAGTTGGTCTAAATTCGTACCTTTACAATATCATTCAAATTGCCCCGGAGGCTTTGCTCAAAGGCCCGAATTCAAAATATCCAATTTTCAATGACTGTGTCCGATCCGGTTGAACTTGAGCGATGGCTGGGGTTATGATAACTTTGTAGAAATTGGTCGATTGCGGTTTATTAGCATAGACCTGTGAATTAAGAAGATATCAGCTGAAAAGGTCTAGCGGGGACAAATCGCACAATCTTGGTGCCCAGACAATCATTTCCTTAAATCGCTCATGTACCTATAGAATGCATATTGTAGCATCAGCTGTGCTGCTCGTCGTGTCATCTTGTTAGAACCACATCCCATTCATATTCATATCGTCAATTTTTGACCAAAAGATATTGCTTATGCCGCGATGATAGTAATGCCATTATCATTTTCGCAGAAATATGGACCGGTGCTACCGACTGCACGCTATTCGCACTAAACAGCAGACTTTTGCGATTGCACTGCTACTTGGTTAGTCTGGTGTGGATTAGGGTCATCTCAAGGACGGAAATTTTTCGCAAAAATCGAACGATTTCTTTTTTTTGCTGAAATCGGAAACCGAAGAACCCTGAATAATTCAAGGACATAGTCAGCCAATACTCGACGTAATCTGTAATCATTTTCTTCAGCTTGTGCTTCCTTTGAATTTTATAATTATTTAGAAAAAACTTTCAACGCAGAATTCACCAAGTAGATGTATGTTGAAGACCGACTTCTTGGCCGTGGCGTAAATTGAATGTCTCGGTTCTTGTGTTTTATTATGTACGGGTAATAGTTCGGATCAGACGACCCGACTCTTGCCATCAAAAAGTTCAATAGTTCAATAGCAGAACAGAAATACTATTAAAGACTTCGAGCATCGTTGCCACCAGAGAACACTCTTCTTGATAATAAAGTATCGTAACTTTGTTTCTATTTTTCGAAAACTAAAATCTCTGTACTCAAATATGAATTAAATGTTCCTAATCGAAAAAAATGGTCAAAATGAACAAAATGGTCAGAAGTCTGTTAATTAAGAAGCTTGACCAGGAATCTCGAATCTAGATTGAGAATCTCTTAAAACTACAGTCTAAAGCATTGACATTCAATAAGATAAAGAGAATTTGTTACAAAAATTTTGCTTAATCGAAGTTTATGATATGAAAACTTGGCAGTTAATCACGGTAAACAATTTTCATTGCGATTTTCTGTATCCGTTTTATATTTAGCAATATCGGAAAATGTGGCATTTCATTATAATCCAAGAGCAATCATAACATCTTTGTTCCAAATCAAACAAACTATGATTCTTACTTTGTTTTTGCCTAAAAGATGACATAAGGATTGGTATGGCGCCAAAACAAATTCAACAAAAATTTGACAAGTTACTTCTTCAAACACAAGATAACATATGCAAAAAAAAAGAACTTCGTTTTGATACAAAGTTGTTATGATATATTATGAAAATGGCAAAAGAAAGGAAACGCCGTTTTTTCGAACTGTCCTTGCAGGGCGACAAATAAAAGCTAATAACACAGAGTGGTTTAGCAAAACCTAACAAGGATCTACTTATAATGTTATTTAGTATAAAAACTAAACTAAATGTATTCGAATGGCATGGAAAATGTAAACCGCAGACCGCAATGCCAGAAGACGCAACCAGCAAAAAAACAATTTCCATACTTGTGTACGTATAAGCGAAATAATTTCTGTGGCCTCCATGACGTATGATTGACATTAATTCATTTAAATGTCCTTTATAAAGTGTAGCACCAGAATGTCAGCAAGTGCAAAAAACAACCGGCAAACTAATAAAACAAACGTCTGCTAGTCTAGATCATGCTGTTTTGTATATGCAAGTCATGCTGCCACGCCATATACAATTGCTCTTTTGAGAGGAAATCTAGTTTAAACCTTTTTTTATATATTCTCTATATGTATGCACATGAAACCAAAAATGAATTACGACTTCTTCTGTGGATTTCATGGCTTCATGTTGGCGTGAAAGTGTCAGTTTTGTGGTTATTTTATAAAATAATAAAATTAACATTTATTTATGCGTATAAAGCATCAGCACAACGTTGTCGGCTGTATTATTAAACATAACTCATACGACACAGTGGTTGGTAAAAAGAAAAAAACCCACTGTGTTTTCAATAGCTGCTCTTCTTTAAAGTCTAGGCAGAAGCCAATGAAAATTAACAGAATTATATCTAGGTATCCCTTTAGTGGTTTCGAAACCGCCGGTCTAGCAAGGCTGTCAGCTGTTAAATACCTGTCATCTGAAGTGTTGTTTATTCAGTGAAAAGTTTGCCTTTCACGAATATGGTTTGCGTTTAATAACCGAAAAACGCCTAATAATAGTTACAACTTACTACAAAAGTGGTGATTTAAACGTGAGTACTTTGCGTGCATTACGGGGCGTCATACCCAACTTACTGTGCAAGGAATTGACAAAATTATAATGAAATTTGAAGAGACTGGAAGCGTTACAGATGCGTTAGTGAGTGTTATGGCCGTATCATAACATGATCGGCCTATAGATATTTAAGTAGATATTTACTTGGTGAATTCTGCGTCGAAAGTTATTCCTAAATAATTACAAAATCCAACCAAACTAGGAGTTGAAGAAAATTATTACAGATCACATTGAGTATTCGCTGACTGAGCTCTTGAATTATTCTGACTTCTTCAGATCGCAATTTCAGCAAAAATAATTACAAAAGAAGAAGAAAATTATTACAGATCACATTGAGTATTCGCTGTCTGAGTTCTTCGGATCCCAATTTCAGCAAAAAAAAAAAGATCGACCGATTTTTGCGAAAAATTTCTGGCTTTGAGACGATGCTAATCCACACCAGATTAACCAAGTATCAGTGCAATCACAAAAGACTGCTGTTTAATGCAAATTGCGTGCACTGGTGCATAATGGCATTACTGTCATCGTGTCATAAACAATATCTTTTGGCCAAAATTTGACGATATGAATATTAATGAATATGAATCGGTATGTGGTATCAACAAGACGGTGGCACGAGCCACACGACACAGCCGATTTTGGCTTTATTGCATGAGAAGTTTCCGGAAAGCGTAATTTCACATTTCAGCGACGTCATTGCGCCACTAAGATCAGGCGATTTGACGCCGTTAGAATTGTTTTGTGTGGCTACGTCAAAAACGTTGTTCACGCGGATAATCTCCAAACGTTAGAGCAATTCAAAACATTCGCCAAGTTATAGCCGAGATACCGCCCGAAATGTGTGAAGAATAGGTCGAAAACTACGTCAAAT
The DNA here is from genome assembly GCA_019455685.1 of Philornis downsi. Lineage (NCBI taxonomy): Eukaryota > Metazoa > Arthropoda > Insecta > Diptera > Muscidae > Philornis > Philornis downsi. The sequence continues at coordinate 44,935 of JAHXMU010000509.1, forward strand.
GTATCCACTGCGACAACCACTCCAAAAGGCGGTCATTTAAATGTCATTGTATTTCGTACATAAAGGTAAGGCCAAGACATTACGAGGTGTGTTCACAAAATAAGGGGACTACGCTCATTCGCCTTTCGATTATTATTTTGTTTTTATGTTGATACACTCGTCTCGAAGATATGTTGCCGGTTTTATCCATATAGCATGTTTAGTTTGTGTTTGTGAGAGGCATAAATAAGATAAATGTTTTGCGTGTCTGGCGATTCTCTGCTGTCGAAAAAATGGATCAAAGAAGTTGCACCAAATTTTGTGTAAAAATGAAATTAAGTGCTCAAAAACACTTGAAATGTTGACAGTGGCATACGGTGAGAGTACTCTGAGTCAAAATGTACAATGTTTACAAGTGGTACAAGCTTTTCACAGAAGGTCGAGGAGATGTGAATGACGATGCTCGCTCTAAACGCCCCAGTACATCAACAACCGATGAAAATGTTGAGAAAGTGAAGAAAATTGTTATGGAGAATCGTCGAATCGCAATTAGAGAAGTTGCTGAGGATGTCATGCAAACTTTTCGAAAATTTTGGGCATGAAGCGTGTGGCAGCGAAGTTCGTTCCAAAATTGCTAAATTTTGACCAAAAAAAAAAACGTCGCATGAGCATCGCTCAGGGATTGTTGAAAGTCGTCAACGATGATCCAGATTTGTTTAAAAGGGACATGACTGGTGACGAATCATAGCTATGTGTATGGTTATGACATCGGAACCAAAGCCCAATCGTTCCAATGGAAGAGCCCAGGAGAGCCAAGACCAAAAAAAAGCACGCCAAGTTCGATCAAATGTCCAGGTTTTGCTCACTGTTTTCTTCGATTACCATGGCGTAGTGCATCAAGAGTTCTTACCGCAAGATCGTACGATAAATAAGGAGTTTTATTTGAAAGTTATGGGCCGTTTGCGTGAAGCAATACAAAAAAACGTCCGGAATTGCGAAAAAAATTCATGTCTTTTGCTTCATGATAATGCCCCTGCTCACTCATCTTTGCTTGCGAGAGATTATTTGGCCAAAAACAACACCGTTGTCATGCCTCAGCCAAAATATTCACCAGATTTGATCTCTTGCGACTTTCTCCTGTTCCCAAAATTAAAGAGACTCATGAAACGACGGCATTTTACGACGATTGAGGAGATAAAAACCGAATCGCTGAGAGAGCTCAAGGACATACCAAAAAGCGCATATCAGAACTGCTTCGAGGATTGAAAATAAAAAAACGCTGGCACAAGTGTATTATATTATATCCTTCGAAGGAGATAAAATAGAAATTGATGAATAACTAAAATTTTTGAGAAAAATGAAAATTCACCGTTTTTTTGAACACATCTCGCATAATGAAATAAAAGTTTCATTGAAATCAAAGGTTCAGATGCGTCTTATAAATATGACCTAATTTTCGAAACCGAAAAATGGATAATCCGGTAGAATAAATCTAAAAAACGATATTCATTTTATGACAGAACTACCTATAGCAAGCGCCCGTTGCTCTGTAAACGTGATTACACTTTTCAAATACAAATCAAATCAGAAATTGAATTCCTTCGAAATTTATGTATCATTGACAGGGAAATCTCTTTGCCAATTACCACGATTGAGATTTCAGTGGCTTAATCAAGGAGATCGTAATATTTGTTTTTTTTTTTTTTTTGCTTTCAACCGAAAGCTTACTTCAACAGCTTACTTTGTAGCCCCAGCTCTTTAATCTACATGATGGAATAGTTTTTATCCTTTCTTGTGAACGTGTCTTTCCTGAAAGGCATGTAATTTGTAAATTTGGTAGCATAATTCACAGGTTTTTGTGAACGTTCAACTCAAAATACCCACCATTACTGGAATTTGTGATGTGGCTATTAAAAATTTGTCTTCTTTTCTTTAGTTTTATTTTAACTTTTATTTATTTCAATTTAGTTGCCATTTGATTTTTTACAATATGATTTCAAGTTTATTTCTTCCTAATTTGTTTCTTAATTTTCACAAACTTTATATTTTTAAAAGGCTTTTGCATTTTGCGAGACTCAACGAGATGGAGAGACATTGCCCAGCATTGACGGAGAAAATGGCAAATATAAATGTAGATACAGCACCACTAGTCCAACTCAGGGACATAACTACAAACTACACAAATGCCTCCGATATATCTTTAGAAGTTTTCAAAACCCTTCCAACATTTGATGGAAACCAGCAGAATATAGAGCTTGGAGAGAGGAGGCATCAAGATTGATGAATGACATCGACCAATTTAAAGGACAGCCGTTATTCAGAAGCTTTGTCCATTATTTATTAAGTCCTAGATCAGGAGTAAAGGGTCAGACATATTAATCAACAATGACACACCATACAATTTCGAAGCCATTCGAAATAGACTGGACTATACTAAGCTGACATGCGCCCACTATACGTACTTCAGGAAGAAATGAGACGAATAAGGAAAAATAAACTAACCCTATCTTAATACTATGATAGGATTAACGAAGTCCTGAATTTAATAACCTCAAAAATTTCAATGTCCAGCGAACACGAACCCACAGTAGAAGCTATTATAAGGAACGCTAATGATGAGGCTGCGCGTGTATTTCTTACAGGCATTTCAAATTCATTCATCCGATCGACTTTGTATGCCAACATACGCTGTGGCCAGAACAATAGAACATGACAATCATCATCAAAACTTACGATTGTCATATGATGATCGCACACAAGGAAAACCACATTTCCACCATCCACACTATCAACGTACGTATAATCATAGACGCCTAAGTTACGTACCGTAAAGGTCAGACCCACAACAAAACTACAGCCAACGAAGCTATCACAATCAGCAACAAAGGCCTGCCCCGATGAAAATAGACTCCAGGAAAATTATTCAGGCTCAAAAAAGAACCAATGTACCAAATGATACCCAGCGTCATCCTTTTGCAGACAATCGACAATGGAAAAGATAACACAGTGGCAACTTTTACACCAACAAACAGCAAAGAATCATCCATTCACCACAAGAAGTCGATGACAATTCCAGCATATACGCAGAACCAGGACAATCGGCAAATAATATTAGATTAGATAATTTGAAGCTAAGAGACGGGTTGCCCTACTTCATATTAACTAGTGATCTAACAAGTAAGAAATACGATATTTTAATTGATACTTGTGCAACCCATAATTATATAAATACTAAATGTGATTCCTTAGATAGAATAAAAATTAGGCCAGTTAGAATGAAAACTATACACTGTTACTCAACGATAAACATGAGAAAAATAAATCGTGGAATTAGTTAAGAATATACCATAGAATAAAACATAGTGTTAAGTGTCTTAGCTCAAGTTAAAGTATATAAAAAAATAATAAATAAAAGTAGACGCATAGACGTCGAGAAGAAAAATATCTTATTTTTTTTTATTTTTAACAACCACCAAATTATTAATTCGCGTGACAAATTAAAATAAAATGGTATAACGTACTAATCGTATGATCACACTGATGTTATAACATAATAACAAAGTATATAATACTATATACTATACTGTACTATATATATACTATATACTATACTATACTAGCCGACCCGGCAAACGTTGCTTTGCCTTCAAATTTTATTTTTATTGGAAATGTTTCAATGTTAAAATTCTGTTTAAATACCGTTAGCAGGAGCAGAAATAATTGCTTTTTAATTTGTGTTTTTTATAGGAGGTGCCACTCCCCATTGTCCAATCCCGCCCATATTTGCAGCAGCACTTAAGATATGTACACCAAACCGATGTACCAAATTTTGTTCAAATACCGTAAACAGGAGCAGAAATATTGGATATTTAATTTATGGTTTGTATGTGAGGTACCACTCCCCATTGTCCAATCCCGCCCATATTTGCAGCAGCACTTAAGATATATACACCAAACCGATATACTAAATTTTGTTCGAATACCCTAAACAGAAGCAGAAATAATTGATTTTTAATTTTTTGTTTGTATGGGAGGTACCACGCCCCTTTGTCCAATTAGACCGAATTGTAAATCTAAACCATCTCGGGCACCACCCAGACGCATATACAAAAATTTATGCAAAGCGGTCCAGCCGTTTAGGAGGAGTTCACGGACAAACATATGCACGAACGTTTTTATATGTTAAGATAAAAGATAAATGAAATATATATAACGACAAAAACTTTGCCGTAACATTGGCATTGGTAACAGCATTGAATTATCAAAATTTCTGCAACTCCGATCTCAGCTCCGTAAAAATTCATGATTTCGATTCAGACTCCGACTCCAGACAAATTTCACAGGCTCCGACTTCAAGACTCCGATATCAAGACACGATATGAGGTTTCAACAACACGGTACCATAAGCCACACAACACGACCGATTTTGGTTTTATTGCATGACTAGTTTCCAGAAAGTGTAATTTCACGTGTTGGCGACTTCAATTGGCCACCAAGATCATGCTGTTTGACGCCGTTAAACTTTTTTTGTGGGGCTACGTTAGAGACCGTGTTTACGTGGAAAATTTCCAAACATTGAAGCAATCGAACATCATTATTCGTCAAGTTATCGCTGATAAACCGCCCGAAATGTGCCAAAAAAATGGTCAAAACCCACATCAAAAGGATCCACTGTTGAAACCAATCCTGAGGCGATCATTTCAGTGATATTGTCTTTTGTACATAATGATAGGGTCCAAGCATTATAATGAAATAACAATTTCATCGAAATCACAGCTTTATGTGTGTTCTAGTTAACTTTATTTTTGAAACCTTTATTATTAATAATAAATGAAATACATATATATATAACGACAACAACTTTGCCCTGACATTGGCATTGGTAACGGCATTGAATTATCAAAATTTCTACAACTCCGACCTCAGCTCCGTAAAAATTCATGATTTCCATTCAGACTCCGACTCCAGACAAATTTCACAGGCTCCGACTTCAAGACTCCGACTGCATAACACTGATTAGTATTATCAGCGAGTAATATCAGCTATAAAATATGCGAAATTAATTTTGTGTTAATTACAAGTTAAATTCTATTCATGTCGAAATTTTTAGCAAAACAATAGAAATTAATTTATTTCCAAATTGCGTCACAGTTTGTCCTTTATTATTCTTTGCCTACTTCTACAGCCACGAGCTACTTTACTATTTATTTGCACTATAAATTAATCAAATATTATAAGGCCTATTATTCACACCTTTGTGTATTTGTTTACATATATTAAATTTGTTTGTTTACCTATATTTAGCGTATTTATTAATAATATATCCTGTTGACATTTACTTACAGACTTACCATCATGTGTGTGTCCTTGTTGGTGTTATTATTTGGTTGTTAATTAAATGTCATGTAAACAATTTGTGCACTTTTAATTACATTTAAATTATTGATAATATATCATACGAGTATATAGGCTACTTTGTTGTTATTTTATAATTTGCAGACTTTAGCCGCAATTATAAATTGAATATATAATTTAATAAACATGCGAAACAATGTGATAATAATTTTCACATGCATCCGATGGTAGAAAAATATAATAACGAATGTTAAAATTCCGAATGAGACCGTAGGTAATCATAAATTTACGCAATTTGTTAACAATAAAGCAAAGATCTCTGAATAAATTGTATAATAATACTGCCAAATTTGCGTAAAACTTTAAAATAGAATACACGTAAATAATCTCTGTCCTGCTCCATTATTTTGTGGTTTCAAAACCGCCGGTCTCACAAGACTATCGGCTATTAAATATCTGTCATCTGAAGTGTTATTTATTTAGTAAAAGATTTACCATTTAAGAATATGGATCGTTTAACATCCGAAGAACGCGTAAAAATAGTTAAAACTAACCAGAAAAGTGGCGATTCGAACGTGGGCATTTTTCGTGCATTACGAGGTGATTATGGTCGTCATAATCGACCTAATACTGTGCAATTGAATTGAAAATATTATAAAGAAATCTGAAGAAACTGGAAGTGTTACAGATGCGATCAGGCCTGTGTGTCATCACAAAGTACGCATTGCCGAAAAATCGCTTCTGTTAGTTAAAGTGTGGCGGATAATCCGAATTTGTCGATTCCACGGTGTTCTCAGCAATTGAGCCTATCTTACGGCTCGTTGTGGCGTATTTTAAATTTGGATTTGCGCTTCCATCTATACAGCGTCCAACTCACTCACAATGCCGTAGATATTCTAACTTGTTGACACGACAGCAGGCTTTCATTGCTGATTTTTCGAACAAAGTTTTTTCAGCGATGAAGCTCATTTCTCACTCCGTGGTTATGTCAATAAGCAAAATTGTCGCATATGGAACTCGTAGAACCCAGAAGTGTGTGTGGTATCAGTATTTTTTTCGAAAATGACGATGTGAGAACCACTACCGTCAATTCAAAGCGCCTTGGATGTATAAAAAACGACTTTTTTTAGCCTGCAATTGAAGATTTTGAACTGCACGATATGAGGTTTCAACAACGCGGTACCACAAGCTACACAACATGACCAATTTTGGCTTTAATGCATGAGAAGTTTCCAGAAAGCGTAGTTTCACGTGTTGGCGATTGTAATTGGCCACCAAGATCATGCGATTTGACGCCGTTTGACTTTTTTGTGTAGCTTTGTCAAAGAACGTTTTTATGCGGATAATTCCCAAACGTTGAAACATTTGAAAACCAACATTTATCAAGTTATCGCCGAGATACCGCCCGAAATGTGCGGAATAGTGCTCGAAAACTAGCTCAAAAGCATCCACCAATCATTGAAATGACATTGTATTTCGTACATAATAGCAAGGTCCAGGTATTAGGTTAGGTTAGGTTAAGTCAGTGTGGCAGTCTGAATAGACAGACTCACTTAGACTATATAGTATATTGTGATACCACCCAAACTAGAGATACGGATGTCCCTAGTTTCCCCCGTTGAACCATTCTGAACGCCTCAAGAAGCTCTTAAGCCGGACAATATCTATATCATCCACATCTCGTAGGTCCCTAAAGAAATAAGAACCCAGTGTTGATCCCCGACTATTCGCCAGGACGGGACAATTACAGAGAAGATGTTCTATTGACTCCTCCTCCTCTTCATCCCCACAGCTCCTGCAGAAGTCAGTAGTCGCAGCCCTCAATCTCACTACATGTCTTCCAACCAGATAGTGTACCTTCATGGCGGATACAAGCAATGAAACGTCGGGTCTTGATAGCGACAGCAGTTTGTATGAACGCTTCAGATCCAGACAAGGCTATATCTGTCCGGATTGATTACAGCCTCGGATAGACTCTCACCTACCAGGTCCAGGGTATTATAATGAAATAAAATTTTCATCGAAATCATAGCTTTATGTGTATTTTATTTAACTTTATTTTTGAAACCGAAAGATGTATAACCCTTCATTATTAATATTAAAACAGCAAAAAGCATTTACCAGCCCGTACCGCCGAGACGGCGTCATTTCCATAGCGTACGAGTATACGCACTGAGGCGGGAGATCTGCGTAGATACTAAACAATGCTCATAAAGAGTTTTCTAGAAATTCGATTATTCTGTTTCTAAGACGTAGGTTTTTGACGAAAATTACAAAATCATTGATGCAGGAGACCTGTGCAGGCACTTCTTAAGGCACATAAAATCGTTTAAAACCATATTAAATTTTTATAAATTTTATATTGAATTTTTATTGTGTTTTTTTTTTTTTTTAATTTACATTATTGAGCAGATTAAATTTAACAGATGAATTTTTGCATACTGAAATTTACTTATAATTGGCCAGAAGGCTTTAAATTATAAGCTAAAATAAATATATAAATAAATAGACAAATAATTTTCTCGAAATTCACGTATTTTATCAAGAAAATGCAAATTTATATCGAAAAAAAGCGAAGGTAGTCACGACAATGACTTTCTCAAAGCTCCCAAAGCATTTTCTCGAGTTTCAAGTGTTTTTTTTCCAAACATATGGATTTGTGGGACAACCTAAGGGGCGCAAAGAATTTTCTGAAAATACTTATATTTTATCGCAAAGATATGGATTTATATTGAAAAAAAGGACATAAAAGATTTTCTCGAAATTCGAGCAAGTTTGCAGGTCTCCTTAAGTGACAAGAAAGATTTTCTGAAAATTCCTTTGTCTTCACAAAAAACACAAATTTGTGTCAACAAAACAAAAAAAAAAAAAAAAACAAAAAAATGTGAAGTCGCTGACGCTGGTCACCCAATCAAGCATAAGCACATCAAGCATTCAGGGGAGATCTGCCTAAGCATTTCCCAGAATTAAAATGAAAACTATATGCACAAGAGTTTTTTTTCGATCAAAAACGGAATGAAGTATCAAAAATGAATTAAAAATAATATTAATGTCTTATACCATTTTATTTTTATCTTAACTTAGAAACGTTTCGTCTTTTTCTTCTTTGGTGGCGACTGGAATAGACATCCTTATCTATTATACGCCGCCCGTAGAAAATAATTACAAAGGATTCGATCTTCTACGCTTCTCCTCCAATTCGTCACACCAAGTTTCGATAGCATTTCAAAAGCCTGGTCCTTCCAATTAAGTTCTGGTCATCCTCTTCTGCGCCGTCCATCAAGTTCATTGTTGTAAACTTTTCGTGTTGGAGCATTTGGGATCATCCGCTCAACATGACCTAGACAACGCAATCGCTGTATATTAATGCGCTTGGCCACGCCGATACTCTCCCTTAACGATGATGGGTCCATATATTTTCCGAAGTATTTTCCTCTCGAAAACTGCTAGTACTGATTCATCCGATTGCGTAGTAACCCAGAGTTCTGCGCCATATAACAAGACAGGTAGAACCAACATCTGGTACAGTCGGATTTTTGTTTATCGAGAGAGAGCTTTATCATTGAATCGCTTGCTTAGCCATTAGAAACGCGTAGCTCTTATCTAATCACCCATTATATTGTTGAACTCTATAAATGTTTTTTCATTTATAATTCCCATTTCCTCTGAAGTTATAAAGAATTCTTTTCGAAACTATGTCATACAGGGTGTTCGTTGGGAAGTTATACTATTTTATTCGTTTATAATTTTTGATTAAATGAAAGAGAATGGATCTTATATTGATAAACATTTCATTTAATGTCGCCAATTATGTATGGAATACAATATCAGATAAATGTCCGCCTCTGTTAGTCTCACAAATGCGAGCCCTTTTGAGCACATTTTTCATTACATTCTCACACATTTCACGCGGCATTTCATCAATTTCATCACGAATATTTTGTTTGAGTTACTCAAGCGTTTCTGGTTTGTTTGCATGAAACTTGATTTCCAAATATTCCCACAAAAAGAAGTTCGGATCATTCAAATCAGGCGACCGTGGAGGACAATCAACATCACCATTTCTTGAAATACTTTGTTGTGGAAAGAGGTCTCGCTGTAATTTCATTGTAATCCAGGCTGTATGCGATGTGGCACCGTCTTTTCGATACCACACGTTAATCAAGCTCAAAGCATGCAGTTGTGGCGTTAAAAAGTTTTCAATCGTATCACGATATCGCGCCGCATTGACAGTCACCGTTACGCCCTTTTTTAGTTTCAAGTAAGGTCCAATAATTCCTCTTGACCAAATTGCACACCAGACTGTCACTTTTAATGGATGCAAAGGTGACTGATGAATAATTTGAGGGATTTCCATTGCCCAGAACTGACTATTCTGTTTATTCACATATCCATTCAAATGAAAATGTGCCTCGTCACTCATTATGACTTTTTCATGAGGTTGTTCGAGGTTGTCATGGGTGAGTTGTAACATCTTATTGGCATATGTACGGCGGCGTAAATGGTCTTGTGGAAGAAGCTCTTGCGTCAATTGAATCTTAAATAGAAACAAATGCAAATCCTTGTGCAAAATTGTGGCCAAAGTTGTTCTTTGAAGACCAAACTCCTGAGCATGGCGTCAAATTGAGGTTGATGGATTGTTTTGATCACTTTCTTGAGCAGCAATAATGGTTTCAGCCGATCTTGCAGCACGTTGTTGTCCATGCTTGGCCCTATCAGCTACAGATCCTCATTCTTCGAAATCATTCACTACACGATAAATAGTGCGTCTTGTTGGCACGTTATTTCTCCCAAAAATTTCACGTAACTTTCTCATCGTCACGGTAACCGATGATTGATTTTGATAAAATGCCTTAACGATTACAACACTTTAGTTTATCGAATATGTTTCCATAATAAATTTACCACGCCTCTGCTAGTGTATACCAAAATGGCGGCAAAACAAAGTAGTATACCTTCCCGATGGACACCCTGTACTATTAACGACAAACGTAACTAGACGAGAACAAAAATATTAAATGTAAGCTATTTAAGGTCTTAATAGCTTAGTTATCATTGTTCCACAAGAATATTATTTTTTTATTTTTTTTTTTTTTGTTATTCCCCTTAAGAGAAGTGAGTCTTAAGAGAAATCATAGTCTTCAAAATGCTACCAACTGCTTCAAAATATGTCATCACTTCCACTGGAAATGATGCCACAAACATAAAATTTAATTAAGATGAAATTAAAGAAAGCAAAACTTCAATCGTAAACCATTTCAATTTTGAAGTTAATTAAAGCCATGCAATACATTCTAGTAGAATATTTAACCCAAATTAGTCAGAATGAAACCGTCTTTTTTGCGCTGGAAATTTATGGCTTCGTCCATCTTGCAATTTATTTATCTTAAATTGAAATTTCGTTCACCACATGCTTATGATTATATGATTTCATTAACTTATGATTATATGATTTCATTAAATGCTCAACTTTCTGTTATTTACTAATACTAAGTATCCATACTCAAAAATATTTAGATATCTGTTTTATACAAATCCCATTCAAAATGCCTTAAAAATTACAAGATATCGCCAGCTCATTCATAAGTATTCAATGCACTACCACCTCATTAAAGTAAGTCAACATCAATTTTTCTATTTTTCTTTATTTTGTGTTTTTTTTTTTTGCGAAGGATGTGGACGAAATGTTATTAAGATATAAATTCATGTCTCGTGAGCCCCCTATTTATTTCCGATTTCGTGTTTTTACTTTTCTAATACTGCTACTATGCCTCAACTTAATGAGGCTAATGAATTTGTTTGTTATCACTATAATGCTTTAACGCCTCTGGAACTTTGTTAAACAACCAACTGACCACTCCAACCTATGGCTACAGATATGTTCTTTTAATTACTTATCATGTCAGTCAAGCATCCATTCATCCATTACTGTAGTTAGAACTTAATGGGGGTGGTTGCTTCATTCCTGGCCTCTGTTAATTAGTCACTCTTCATTATTTTTATGTCAAACTTTTGGACTAAAAATGGCAGACAGAGAAGGAAATAAAATATGTTGGTAGTATAAACAAAACAAACATGTTTCCTGTTCACAGTCCAATGTTAGATAAATCGTGCGTAAATGGCACTTAAATTAATTTAAGAACAGGCTCTTATTTTTGATTGGTGATTGGTATGGCAGGGGAGCAGGACAAGTGAATGACCAAATAGGTCAGCATAAATCTTATAAATGTAAGTATAAATCGCAAATAGCCAAAAGGAAAATATCAGGAGAACAACAAATATTTTTATTTAGGACAAGTTAGAATATACTTTAATATACAACATGAAAAGTTAAAGAAACATCATCAACAAGAACAAACAATGTCGCTCACTAATCACATAAAATATTAAATACATTTTGAGGACTTAATT
>JAHXMU010000509.1:66679-83051 GCA_019455685.1 Philornis downsi
ATTTTTTTTTTTAAAACATGGGTTCGTCGAATATGGGCAACCCTGTACAATATGCTGGCCTTTGTCAGCTTTAGCAAGAAGTTAAAGAACAAAATTTTAGCACTGTTAAAGGTAATTGGCAAAATTGTATTAAAAGATAAAAAATTGTTGAAAATATTTTGCTTTTTAATACGATTTTGCTAATTTTGTCAATTTTCCATACTTTCTAAGCTCTTCTGCCCAATAATCGAAATATTTTTCTCTTTGGCATAAAACTTTACAATTTTTTTTCATAACTCCTTAACTTAACTTAACTCCTTTGCTCACAGGGCCCTTTAATTGAAAGCATTCAGTACTGGCCATTGTCAAGGGTAATTCAAAAATAATAAAAAATAATGTTATTCGTAATTACATTTATTTAGAAAATATTTTAAAACGTACATATTTAATTATAGACTTTAGTACTTTCGTAAATGACAGTACCATAACACAAAATAAGATCAAGAAATATTTTTAAATCAACTTGAGCATTGATATAAAATTTTCGTTCAAAGATATCTGCTCAAAAAAAAAATACATAAAATTTTCGTCTAAACATATCTGCTCCAAAGAAAAATATAAAATTTTCGTCCAAACGTATCTGCTCAAAAGAAAACTTCAAATTTCTTCATTATGCAAAACTATCAGATGAATGGCATTCAGAATTATGTATTCGCCTAATAATTCACAGACGCAAACGTGGCCACAATTTGTCATCACTACATCTCTGGTTCGTTGCTGTTTCCCTTAAGGCAGTCTCTTCCCTATTTAGTCCTTAATTTGTGAATGGGTGGGAAGAGGGGGACAGAATCACTACAATCCTATCCTTGCAACAGTGGTATTGTATGCATACATATTGCGGCAGCTTATAGAAATACAGTAAATTGACGGGAATATCACAGATGTAAATTCAAATTTTTCTGCGTTGCCTGGAAAATGGTTATTTCGATTCGCGCCGACACAATCTCCATATACCGATTGCTTAAATACCGTCTTTGATTACAGTCAATATGTAATGCAACCCTACAATGAGTCTACACAAGCCCATATGAGAATTTCGTCTCTTTGACAGTTTCGTCTCCGTACCTCACAAAATTTAGGAATAAATTATGATTTGTCCGTTCTCATATTTTATGAGATTTACCAGTTATACTATAACAATTTTATAGTTACCTCCTCTTTCTACAAAAACTTCCTCCAAAGTTTATATCTCTTTAATGTACGCTTTAATAACAATTTGAACTTTAACCCGAGTTTCCACTGTGTGTGTGTGTGTATGAGTATGCTACCTTTCCATTAACATTCTTTTGCAGATCAGCGTCATGACATCCTTGTTAATGGCGAAGAAACAAAGTCTTTTCACCCGTTGTCGAGAGGCCATATCATCGGTACGATGAGACGTATAACAGGCAAACTCTGTGTGTCATGACAATGACTCGAACGCCAGGCAGACATACTCGTACGATGATGTTGCAACCCAACACTGCGACATGCAACAACACCAGTTTAGCCATAGCAACAACTATAGGAAGAGCTTAAGAACTTAATGGGAATCTGTAGATCCTGGCACCCAGACGCACACATTGACCTGTCAACGCACAAAGAGGCCAAAATACCTGGAGACATATCATGACAGCCAAAGGAACAGCAGTAGTATCATAAGTGAAATGATTTAAAATGCTTAAGGAAAATATGTTGCCATAAAATTCTCTCCAGCAAACAGAAACCATAGCGGCGCAATAGTGATGTGTACCGGCATCTAAATGCTATCAATGAATTCTTAATTGAAAATCTCTTATGCTACAACAACGAATTCCTGGAGATGCCTGTAAAGCAGCTGTAATGACTTCATTATGTAAGGAGTACTTAGTCGTGTATTAAAGGATGTCGACACATTTCCTACTCGTGTCTCAAAAGCACTAAAGGATTAGTAGTAATAACAACAATAGCGAGAGTCATAAATTGTTATAGTGACACTTTGGCGTTTAGGGAGTTATTAAAGAGGATAAGCAATTACTTGTATAGGAGGCATTAGAAACTTTGTGTACTACAGCTATAATCTGATGGATTGGTCTATAATCTAATGGTTTGGGATTGTCGGAATGTGCATTAGTTGGTTACAATAGGATGAGTTCACAAATATTTATGTTTCATTCGACAAAATAAGGGATTCTATGAGTTTATTTAAAAAAGTTTCTAAATCGATCTGAGTATCCATTTAGTGGTTTCAAAACCATCAGTCTGGCAAGGCTGCCAGCTATTAAATACTTGTCATCTGAAGTGTTATTTATTTAGTGAAAAATTTGCCCTTAACAAATATCGATCGTCTGCAACCGAAGATCACATAAAAATATTTAAAACTTACTGCAAAAGTGTTGATTCAAAAGTGGGCACATTTCCTGAATTACGGGGTGATTATGGTCGTAATAATTGACCTACTGTGCAAGGAATTGGCAAGATTAAAAAGAAATTTGAAGAGACTGGAAGTGTTACATATACGGTCAGGCTTGTGCATCATCGCAACGTAAGCACTGTCGAAAATATCGCTTCTGTTAGTAAAAGTGTAGCGAACAATACGAATTTCTCGATTGCACGGTGTTCTTATAGAGTCCAATTCACGCAGCATTTAAAGCTGCCTGACCATCCACAACGCCGTAAATATACTGATTGGATGCTACAGCAACAGATTTTCAATGCTAAGTTTTCGAATAACATTTTCTTCAGCGATGAAGCTCATTTTTCACTCGGTGGTTACGGCAGTAAGCAAAATTATCGCGTACTCGTATAGAGCTCGAAGAATCCAGAAATGGTTGTGGAAAAGCCATTGCATTTGGAAAAAGTGCGCATTATTGTCTGGAAGTGTCATTGGGCCGTATTTTTTCAAAAATAATGCTGGAGGAACAGTTAGCGTCAATTCAGACTACTATGGCCGTATGATAACCAATTTTTTGGCCTACAATTGAAAACTATGAATTGAACGATATGTGGTTTTAACAACACAGTGGCACGAGCCACACAACACGACTGATTTTGGCTTTATTATTTGAGAAGTTTCCAGAAAGTGTAATTTTACGTTTTGGCGACGTCAATTTCGCAAATAAGATCTTTCGATTTGACGCCGTTAGATTTTTTTTTTTGGAGCTACATTACGTTTCGGCGACGTCATTGCGCCACCAAGATCTTTCGGTTTGACGCCGTTAAACTTGTCACATCAAAGACCGTTTTTGCGCGGATAATCCTCAAGTGTTGGAGCAGATGATAAAATAAACATTATAGCCGAAATACCTCTCGAAATGTGCAAAAAAGGGGTCGAAAATTATCTTATCCGTTAGATTTTTTTGTGGGGCTACATTACGTTTTGGCGACGTCAATTGCGCCACCAAGATCTTTCGGTTTGACACCGTTAGACTTGTCACATCGAAGACCGTTTTTGCGCGGATAATCCTCAAATGTTGGAGCATTTGATAAAATAAACATTATAGCCGAAATACCGCTCGAAATGTGCAAAAAAGTGGTCGAAAATTATCTCAAAAGGATCCACTGCTGCAATTAACCCAGAGGCGGCATTATAATGAAATAAAAATTGCATCGAAATCATAGCTTTATGTGTGCTTTATTTAACTTTAGTTTTGAAACCGAATAAAAGTGATAACCCATTATAATTTTTAGCACAATAAGCGAAAATCAGCTGCTAGCAAACCCTATCGATAATTGAAGTTTCACTTAAGATCCACTCTGTAGTCGAAACAAGAAAGGGAGGAAGTCCTACCCTAAGAATTGTAATACTCAGATTAATTCTATCATCTCAACAAAATAGGAAGGATATCATTCCCTGAGAATAGTATTTTCATAGCTTCTGCGTGTACTATATGAGCATATTTGCCCCTTCTTAGAAAATTTTAAAATTTTAAAGCTGTTTTGTCATATTAAATCGAATTTGTTTAAAAAGACTGATAGGCATACAATTAAATCGTTAACCAGAAAAAAGGAATTCTGTGTTCTGTGAATTCTGTGCACAAGGGAAAACGACTTAAGCGGAGTTAGGCCAAAATATAGTTTATTTCTTATTATTGTTATCCTTTTTAGATACATATCGAAGAAAAACTGTTGAGTATGGCAGATTCTCTCTTTGCGAGTATCCATCTTTTATGCTCGCTCAAACAATACTAAGTCAAGCAATCACAAAACTGTCTGAGTAGATTTTTTAGTACAAAATTTTGTCTTTTCAATGCCATCTAGCGTAATCCGAGCGCACTTACAAAACGTGAGATACAGATAACTGAAGCCATCTGTAGGAAAAATAATTAACTTTACTCGTATATTGCGGCTAAAATCTCTTCTATTTCTAAAAAACATAAAACAGTTTTTATGTTTACATGATATTCATATCATGATATTCATATCATAAAGCCATCTGTAGGAAAAATAATTAATTGTTTACTACACTTTACTCATATATTGCGGCTAAAATCACATCTATTTGTAAAAAAAAACAGTTTTTATATTTACATGATATTCATATCATAAAGCCATCTACTGGAAAAATAATTAATTGTTTACTACACTTTACTCGTATATTGCGGTTAAAATCACATCTATTTGTAAAAAAAACATTTATTTATTTTTACATGATATTTATTAATATTGATATATAAATTTGATGATTGATGATGATTTATATAAATTTGAAAAATATGTTAAATTTACATAAATCACTGCTGAAACATCAAGACGATGTTGCTCTAGCCCAATTAATTCTATAAATTCTCTTAGCGCATCGTCCCGTAATTGAATCATTAAAGAAATGGAAAAAATCAGATTCAATACATTCGGTCGTTCATTTAAAACTTTATAGCATATTATAAGAACATATTTTAAATTTT
Source organism: Philornis downsi (assembly GCA_019455685.1). Classification (NCBI taxonomy): domain Eukaryota; kingdom Metazoa; phylum Arthropoda; class Insecta; order Diptera; family Muscidae; genus Philornis; species Philornis downsi. Next base: position 71,581 of record JAHXMU010000509.1, read on the forward strand.
GATTATTTATATCATCAGCAACATTAGTCAAATAAATCTGAGCTTAAATAATAACAAGAGATTTCCTACTGCCCCCCCAAGAAAAAATAAAGGCAAAGAGATTTATTTTTTATTCTTGCTTGCGTCTCTTTCATTTTTGGGGAATAGTGTAATATAGTCCAGAAAAATTTATAAAATGACAAAAAAAAAGAACAAAAATTCAACTGCATGGACTCCATCCAGTCCTGTCCGCACCACTAAAACTGAAGGCAGCCAAAGTTGTTTTAAATCTAGTTCCTTCCCCATATGCGTTCACAAATTTGGTCATATTTTACTGTTTATATTTAGCAGATACTTTATGAAAGGTACTTTGTCAAAATACTAACAAGCTTAGGCATTTTGTTGTTTCAACAAATATGCTGCCTGCAAAGGCAACAAACAATGTTTTGTTTCTGTTCGTTCGTTCGTCTCCCAGGACACTGGTAAAGCGCTTTCGCCACAGTACTTAGATTTATGAGCCGAAAGCAGCTTTAAAACTGCTGGTGTTGCTGGTGCTGCTGCTGCTTCTGCTGGCTCTGTGCTATGCTTTTCATGCAATATGAGAGAAAACGACCATGACGAACGGATACCATGAATAAATTATCAAATCATTTTACCAAAATTAGTCGAAAGCAGGCGGAGATGGAGAAAAAGTAGCACAGCAAAGGCTCAAGGGAGATAACGTTACGGTTGAAATATAATTTTATTGAGAGGATTCATTCTTCTCCTATTTTTTTGCAACATAAAGGAAACTTTGCTAAATTTTCATTAAAATTAATAATGCGTGTAGTGAGTAGTAAATCATAAAGCCAGCATTCTGTGGTGAGAGGAGTGGAACAGGAGTAAATTGAATTGAAAGAGCATATTCTCAGAAGAAACCACTATTGTGGTCTGCATAATAAATTCGCTGGAAGATATTAGGACTGCTTATTAAACACAATAGTATTAAGAAAGATATTGTCTTACTTTCCTTTCAACTAGAATTATAATGTCCATGAAAGAACAAAAGAGAGAATCCAACGAAATTAAAAAACAATTTGCTAATCAGGGTCTAGAAGTTGTGAATAATTGAATAATTATCGATAAATTTAACAAGGGTTTGCTTTATCTGTAGACCTTCTAAAGCAATGATAACTTTTTAGACCATTTTTCATGACAATTTTCTTTTTGTAGTCAAAAATCACATAGCTAATTAAATTAAGTCATTGACAAACAACAATTTTAACTTTCTGCAACACAAAAACAAAAAATAACAAAAAAAAAGTTACTGAAAATATTTACTATCGGTTATCACGGTCCTTTTGGTGTAATTAAAAAAAAGCTTCCCAAGAAGCCGAAAAAAAAGGGTAATCCATTTTTTTGGTTTCAAAGTAAAGTTAAATGAAGCGCACATAAAGCTACGATTTCGATGAAACTTTTATTTCATTTTAATACCCAGGACCTTGTAGGTGGAAGTCTGTCAGAGGCTGTAATCAATCCGGACAGATATGGCTTCGTCTAGATCTGAAGCGTTCACACACACTGCTGTCGCTATTAAGACCCGACTTGCTTGTATCCGTCATGACAGGACACTGTCTGATTGAAAGACATGCAGTGAGATTGAGGATTACAACTAGTGACTTTTGCAGGAGCTGTGGGGATGAAGAGGAGGAGGAATAGAACATCTTCTCTCCAATTGCCCCGTCCGGGCGAACCGTCGGAGATCAACTCCAAGGCTCCAAGGGACCTAGGAGATCTTGATGATATATATATTGTCCGACTTAAGAGCTTCTTGAGGTGCTCAAAATGGTACAACGGGGGAAACCAGGGACATCCGTATCTTTAGTTTCCGTGGTATTGCAATGGACTATACAGTCTAAGTGAGTCTGTCTATACCGACTGCCACACTGACCTAACCTAATACCTGGACTTTGCTATTATGTACGAAATACAATGTCATTTAAATGATTGGTGTATGCTTTTGAGCTAGTTTTCGAGCACTTTTCCGCATATTTCGGGCGGTATCTTGGCGCAAACTTGACGAATGCTGGCTTTCAAATGCTTCAGCGTTTGGGGATTATCCGCATAAAAACGTTCTTTCACAAAGCTCGACAAAAAAATTCTAACGGCGTCAAATCGCATGATCTTGGTGGCGCAATTGACGTCACCAAAACGTGAAATTACGCTTTCTGGAAACTACTCATGCAATAAAGATAAAATCAGCCGTAATATGTGGTTCGTGGCACTGTCTTATTAAAATCACATATCGTCCAATTCATAATCTTCAATTGCAGGTCAAAAAAAGTCGGTTATCATATGGACATCGCGTTCTTAATTGACGCTAGCTGTTCCTAGCTGCACCAAACAGTCACTTTTTTTGGATGCAATGACTTTTCCACAATCACTTCTGGGTTCTTCGAGTCTCATATGCGACACCGAGTGGGAAATGAGCTTCATCGTTGAAGAAAATTTTGCTTGCAAACTCAGCATTGAACGGCATTGTGAATGGTCAGACGGCTTTACGAACGAAAAATACGTCATAATAAGCCATAAAATAGGCCCAAATGCTGAGAAAGCTATGGAATTGACGAATTCGGATTATCCGCCACTTTTTTACTAAAAGAACCGATATTTTCGAGAGTGTAACGCTTCCAGTCTCTTCAAATTTCTTTATAATCTTGCCAGTTACTTGCACAGTAGATCAATTATGATGACCACAATCCCCCCGTAATGCACGAGAAATGCCCACATTTGAATTACCACTTTTGGGCAGCCTCCATTCTTTGGATTGCTGTAATGAATCTATATTTTATGAAAGAAACCCTTCCTTTTTTGTCACTAAAGCAGTTGTTCACTGGCGAAAAAACGACGCCCAACGTCTCTAGGCATCAACTCATAAGGAACTCAAGTTCCTTGATTTTGAATAATTCCCAATACATGCAATCGCTTGGAAATGGCTTGGTTGGTAACCCTTAATACTGAAACAAGCTCTACCTGCGTTTGACATGGATTCCCATCAACCAATGCCGTCAATTCAGTGTCTTCGAAGGTTAACGCGAACGGTCGTCAACATAAAAATCACCGTCTTTAAAGCAACGGAATCAATCTGGACTCGTTGTTTCATTTAAAGCAGCGTCTCCGTAAACGTTTTGAAGCTCTCAATGAGCTTCAGCCGCCGTTTTCTTCGATTGAAAGAAGAAAATTAATACTTTCCGCATATGACGATTATTTGACACCAAATCATACAGAATATGACATCAAAATAAAATCACTATTGTGTCGAGACGGTATGTTTACGATATGCCAAAGCTTGGCTCATGACGTTTAGGTTATGGTAGAATCGACTAGCACTTACCGCTGGCGCCATCTATTGGCAAACAACGGGAACTTAGTTGCATATCTAATATATATCGTACATAAATTGTGCAGTAGATCGAAAGAAGTGAAATTCGTGACGATATAAAATCTCATTGGCCTCGTCAAACACTGAATCTTCTATATTGAACTAGTGAGTATCAGCATTGTGGACATGCATTAAGTTCAGAATGTAAGTATACATAAGAAGTTCTAGACATTCAGAGCGAGTGTCCAATGATGTTGGACGTAGCTTCAATTCGTATATTTAAAAATGGTACCGTCGTAAATCACGTTGTTGCATTGACAACCTCAAAAAACTAGCGCGAATTGTTTTTAATGGCTTTCTTAATATGATTCAGGCATCTTTTAAATCTTAATTCGGTACCACAATTGATTAGAAATCGCGTTCATACATAAGACACTCCACAAAGACAACATGCTGGAAATTCTTTTTTTATTATCTGTGACTGGCAATTGTTGAGCGGAACAAAAATTTCGGAAAATTGTTATGTAATTTATTAAAACATCACATACTTTCTTTACCCTGCCAAAAAATACCCGATATCTGATTCAATTTTATTTTCACTTTTGATCTTCCACATTAGTTTTTATGATTTCACTTCATTGCTTTCCTTTCTAAAAATCACAAAATTCACCCTTCAGCCTTTCAAGTTCAAAAAATGCATTTTAAATTTTATTCAAATGGGGAAAAACGTAAATCTAACTCGCATTTCATTGAAATCAACTGACTCTCCCTCAAGAGGCTTCAAGTATCCTCACCACTGCCTGCCTCAATGCAATCAAAAAGTCCTAACAGAATTATAAATATTTCAATATCATCAAACCATAAGGATTTTCATTTTTTTTTTTTTTGTATTTTGCATAAGAGGTATTGACACGCAATAAAATCCTTAAGAACAAAAAGGATTTAACATATGTAAACATGTAATGAAAATGCACAAAAGAGAAAGGATGAAAGGAAAAAATCAGACAACCACCCAGTTGAGTGTCAAACAAATATAAAGGCGGCAGCAGGAATGGCGCACACACACACACACAAACTATACGCCCAGGTGCAAAAATGCCATAGAAAATCGTAAGTATTTAACATTAAGGATAATGTAAACACCTTAAATAACAACATCAAGTTCGAATAAAACATACTTGTGACAAAGTGTTATCGGAATGTAAGGATGTAGTATGAAAATTCTGGTATAGGAAATTTGTTTCAAGATTGCATTTGTTCAAGACTAGAAACTTAAATAAAACTTAAAGAAACTTAAATTAAGTGGTGCATTTACCGGTCGTTCAGATTATTAGTTTAGTATTAGGGCTCAAAACCCAGAATCCTTTGGAGTACATCCCAAGCAGCTCACAACTTTCGGCCTTCGACTGATGAGTAAAAATTGCAACTGTCTCAGTCCTACTTATCTTACTCAATAGCGATAAATGCTGAATTACTATAACATAAACAATTGATAGAGTTCTGGGACCCACCGATAGAAAATTACCTCCTGAAATATACAAGCAATAATACAGGGTGGCGCACCAGTTGAGCTACCAGCAGAAATCCAAATTATTTTTTTTAATCAATGTATATGATTGTTTCTTTTTTTTATTGTATAGAAAACTCAATTTTATTTTATATAACTAATTGGTTTTGAAGATGACAGACCATAAATGATTTTCATACTCATTCACCCATATGCGACACCTGATCAGAAAATGATTCATTGTGGGATCGCCCATATTATTATTGTAGTCGACTGCTTCAATACATTCAAATTCTTTGGTTTTGTTTTGTATACCTCTTTCTTGGCATAACTCCATAAAAATGTCTAATGCAATTAGGTCAGGTGGCCTTGCCAGCCAACGAAAAGTGGGGTTTCTGGATATTAATTTGTTTAGGAATTTTCGGTGGAGCTCCGCCATAACTGGTGGTCTGGCCATGTAAGCAGCTTTTCTATCTTACTTGAACCAAATGCAGGTTAAACGGCTACGTTTTCGGCGCATTTCTAGGTAAAAAAAAAACTTCTTCAGCGTCTTTAGATAACGGCCCTCATTAGTCTCCGCTTTGTGTTTGGAGCACGATTCGTGCGCCACATTGTAGAAATAAATCTATTATTTTTCCACTAGATGGCTTTTGTAGGTTGTATCTTGCTTTGTGTAAGTGTGATTGGGTTACACTAGATGGCGTTACAACAAATCTATTATTTATTCACTACATGGCTTTTGTAACCTGTATCTCGCGTTGTGTAAGTGCGATTGGGTTATACTAGATGGCGTTAGAAAGATGGGATTTTATGCTCAAACATCTACTCAGACAGTTTCGTGATTGCTTGACTCAGCGCGCATCAAAGCGCGCATTAAAGATGAACAGCAGCAATGAAAAAATAGGTTATATTTTACGGGTTTTCAACAATGTTGGCGAAAACACAAGCCAGGCTTTTGAAAATATGAATAGTGTTGATAATCCAGATATGGTAACAGTCACTTACGAGCAATTTTGATTTCGTCGATTCCGTTCCGGTGATTTCAATGTCAAATATATACCACGCTCTGGAAGGTTAATTATCAAAAATGTCGGTAAAATAATAGAATTCGTGCATTTAAGCCGCCATGTCAGCATTGTTTCAATTTGCCAGGAGCTAAACATTGCAAAAATAACTGCTTGGAACCCTTCAATAAGACGGAATAACAAAAGAAGGTCGATGTAAGGGTGCCGTACGAGTTAAGGCAAAAAAGAACCTTATAGACCGAATTTAGAAAAAGGAACCATTTCTGAAATTGACGCTGACTGGAGGTAAAATATAGGTCACTTACGACAACGTCAAGCAATTAACGGTCAGAATTGTATTGGCTGGATTGCCAAGAGTTCATGTACTGTGATATGCTCCCCTATGTCCAAACTCTTAATTCTTCTTTAAAGAGAGCAATTGCCCAGAAGCGGACAACTTTTGACCAATAAGAATGAAATTGTGCTCCATTAGGATAACGTCACGCCAGAAGCTCCGGACATTTTGATTAGGAGCTTCTTATTCATCCACTATTATAGCTGTCTATGGCGAATGATTTTGCTGTTGGAAAATTCGCCTCAAAATAAGTTTGTGAAAGCCAAAGAGGGGTTCTACGAAAGACGCATACACGAATTACCCTCAAAATGGCAACAAGTTTATAAACCAAAGTGGTGCATATTTTACCTTAAGCCAACCATTTTTCTTATACTAAGTAATGCTTTCAAAGTAATGCAAAAATTTTGAGATGCTTTTCACTTTTTGAGCATTAATCTTAGCTTTACTATCGCTTGTGACCCAATTTCCGTCACCAGTCATCATCCGCTTCTGAAATAGGTCGATTTTGTTCCGATTTTGAACCGAATTTCAAGTTTCAAGGTTTTAAGTTTTTTTTTTTTTTTTGCGTTAACTCATATGGCATCCATACATTGAGCCTTTTTTTGTATCCAGTCTTACTCCAAACAAATTTTGGACCATGTTCAACTCCTAGACAATCGAAAGAGTGAAAGAGTGCGAAAGAGTGCCAGATTGAATACAGTTTGAATATTATATTATCAGAACCATAAACATTAATCATATTTTCTGCCGCGTGATTTGTTTTCACCTTTATCGAAGAAAAATTATAAAATATGGCGAATTTTGCCTTTACTGGCAACCATCTTCGGTGCGCGCCCAAACAACAAATGCAGGCTACTAATTACTATTCAATCTCAGTCATATTATTTCTGCTACCATGCTATCAAAATAATTAACTACCCAATATTTTAGCTTTCAAACCCCACGATTTCTCTCAAATTTGACTAATCAAGTAGTTAACTATTCTACTGAACACTAACAAGTTACTATTATCCAACTATCTATTAAATATGCAACTTGTCAACTATCCACCTTCACTATCATACCTACCTCACTTTCCTGTGCGTCACCTGAAACTCACTCTGTCCTCCTAAAAGTCAAAATGAAGGAAAAACAACGACACAATCCAGGAAATCAATTGTCTCCGGGTTTATACGTACCTATATATGCTGCAAACAGACTATTCGTCTTTTGTGCATTCGAATACAGCCAGTAGTCACTCACCCAGAAACAATGGGGGAAAAAAACGAAGAGATCTGAAATCACAAACAATACACTAGAGGAGCACTCACTTGAATTCCGAATTTCCCACACTCACCGTAAACAGCCCCTGATATATAATATGTCATGCATGAAGTCTTTTGGTAACGAAAGATTTACGTTAAATGCAGAGAAGGGGCGAGCAGTATAACCCTTTTCTGGCAATAAAGTGATTTCACTTGTCGTCGATTGACTTAACGAGTCACAGCCACAGCCACAGCTACAGCTACAGCTACAGCTACAGCTCCAGCTCCAGCCTAAAAGTAGAACATACATGATGCATGTGGTGGCTAAATTGAAGCGTCAGTAGAAGAGTACAGCAACAAAAATGAACGAGCTTAAATAAATTATGCATGTATAACAAAGCAGGTAGAGAGGAAGATTATGAGTGGATTTACACGAAGAGAGGCAAGATTGATGCGAACAGTGAAGCAAAATACTGCCATAAAGGAACAAGAGGGCCAAGTTTCATATGTGTACCAAGATCATCTTTCTAAAAAAATGTTAGTTGACTGCTAATTTGCTTAAATTAGCTTTCTCTAAAATGATAAATTGTTAAATAGTCAAATAGTAATATAGTTACATAGCTAAATAGTTACAAAGTTAAACAGTTAAATAGTGAAATAGTCAAATATTGAAATAGTGGACTAGTTAAATAATTAAATAGTTAAATAGTTACACAGCTAAATGGGGAAATAGTTAAATAGTTAAATGGTTAAATATTTAAATAGTTAAGTAGTGAAATAGTTAAATAATTAAACAGTTAAAGAGTTACACAGTGACACAGCTAAATAGTGAAATAATAAAATAGTTAAATAGTTCAATATTGAAGTATTGAAATAGTGAAATAATTAAATAATTAAATAGTTACACAGTTAAACAGTTACACAGTTAAATAGTGAACTAGTTAAATAGCTAAATAATTAAATAGTTAAATAGCGAAATAGTTAAACAGTTAAATAACTAAATAGCTACACAGTTAAATAACTTAATAGTAGAATAGTTAAATATTGAAATATTGCGATAGTGAAATAGTTAAATAATTAAATAGTTAAATAGCTACACAGGTGCACAGTTACACAGTTAGATCGTTAAGTAGTGAAATAGCGAAATAGTAAAATAGTTAAATACTGAAATAGTGAAATAGTTAAATCATTAAATACTTAAATAGTTAAATAGTTACACAGTTAAATAGTTAAAAAATGAAATAGTTAAATAGTTAGATAATTAAATTCTTAAATTGTTAAATAGTTAAATAATTAAATGGATAAATAACTAAATGGTAACATAGTTAAATAGTTGAATAGTTAAACAATTAAATAGCTAAATAATTAAATAGCTAAACATTTAAACAGTTAAATAGTCAAATAGTTAATATTATACAATAGTTTAAAAGCCGTATAATTGCAATTTCCAAAAATTATATCATTCCGACCAAAGACTTTCGTGCATTATTAACAGAATAGGGTAAGACTCGTACAATATGTGAACATCTAGACTGTATAACTGTTTCTTAGTTAAGCTACTAGTTCTAAATGGCAGCACAAGACTAAATATTCGTCGACGATGATTGCCAACCGAGGTCAGAGTTGCTGTCTCTCTATTTAAAAATAACAAAGTTTCGGTTACAGATGTATTGTTTGCAGAGCCATTTAGGGTGAAGCGATAATGAACGCGCATCAACATCTGCAAGTGATTTAACTCAAAAAAATGCATTCCCAATGACTTTGATCTAAGCATATTATCCATCTTCAAATGGGAAAATACACGCGTGCTTACTAACTGACATAATATTAGCCTATCACCCATTGCTTACAATGGTATGTCAAATCTGCCTGTGAAGCACTAAGGCCCGTTCCGATCGGAATGAAGAGGAGAGAGTCTGTATATATGTAAATCTACAACTGTCCAAATATTCACACTGCGGAAAATACTAGAAATTATGTTATAAATTATAATATAAATTATATTATATATATTATAAATTTTACTTTGCCTTGATCAGCCGGAAACTGCGAGATATCACTGCAGCTCCTTAAGCTTTGATATAGAAATCATTGTCCTGAAACTGCAAAATGTTACTGTAGCCCTCTGAAGCATTGACGATAAGTCAGCGGTCGAAAACCGTGAATTCCTACAGCAGTCCTATCAAGCATTTATACATATTTGCCTTTGCCTTGATCAGCCGGAAACTCCGAGATATTACTGCAGCCTTCTCAAGCTTTGAAACCATTGTCCTGAAACTGTAAAGTGTTACTGGTTACTGTTAAGTCAACATAAGTGACTTTGCTGCCGAAAACCGTGAATTCTTTCTACAGTACCATCAAGTATTCATGTATAGACCATTGATCGAAAACCACAAGATATTACTGAAGCCCTTCCAAGCATTGAGAAGCAGCCTGTATAGACTATTAACCGAAAACCACAAGATGTTACTGCAGCCCTTTCAAGCATGAAGTGCCTGTGCAGTTGGTTTGCAACCGAAAGCCTCGAAATGTTACTGCATTTATGTAGAGATTATTGGACGAAAGGATGTTACTGCAGTCTCTTTAAGCACTAAGAAGAAATAAGTTAAAAGGTATGGTGAGCAGTAAATGGGAACAAAGCTGTGCGATTCATTTCGAACTTTGACAATTATTATTTTGCATTTCATCTACCTCGGTTCTGCTGTCCATTAAACTATTGGTGTCAACCTGAAATTTAAGAGAGGAGTATTGCTTGCAAGCGCAAGCTACTGTAAGTTTAACAAGCGATTGAACGACGAAACTTCTATCTCGACAAACAAAAAACTAACTGTAGCAGACGCTAGTTCTATCCGTCTTATTGCCCAGCACAGAAAATTGGGTTATGACACAAATGGATGTGTCAGTTCTCCACAAAATATTGTCTACGAATAACGAATAACACCTGCGCCTTATGGATCAGCAGTCCTATGAGCTAATTATTAATAATATTGTGGTGGTTAAATGCAATCAAATACCGCGATTACGTTCGCTGGATCATGTTGGGCGGATGATGACTAGAAACTGGGAAGGAGACGCAGAAAAGGATGCGCAAAAATCCATTGAAAGGACTTGGTTTCTGAAAATCTCTTAAAACTTGATGTTATGTGTAGAAGAAAGAACGAAGAAGACTGACAAATTTGACAATATTTGCCTTGTGAGATGCTTTCACACCCACCGTAGCCTTGTCAATTCCCATAAGAACAGTTATATGATTTATGAGTTGTTGTTGGTTTTGTTATTGTTGGCGTTGTTTGTAACAACAACACTCTGTGCTGTCATCCAACATATTCACATCATCATTGTCATCGTCAGATTTGTCGTACTCCTCATACTCATCACAATCAGCTCCTGCATCATCATCATATAACATCCTTTTTAGGGGATAAAAGAGTGACTGATACATGGAACTGGTGGCGTCGCATGAGGTAAGTACTATTGCGTATATATACGATACGTAGTTCATTCGATCACAAGCGGCTTTGCTATGAAACCTTTTGGAAATTTCAGCTTCTTGCCGTGTCTTACGTAGTCAACATAGGCTAACGGTAGATGTTTTAGTCGGGGATTTTGGTGTTGCTGCTGGTGGGACGGTGTTGTTAAGTTTAAGTGCATGTTAGATAGGTAATGTATGTAAGCGCTTATTTGATCAAATATGCACTTAACAAATTCCTTGCGCGAATGCATGCCCTCCCTTTGCAAACAAGTGCGTAATGTTTTATTCACAGGTTCCTTCTTTCATTTTGTTGTTGCCATCTCATAAGATGATTTGGTGTACTTTTTTCTATTTGCTTTTGTTTTTTGTTTTTTTTTTCTTTTTTTTTTTTGATTTGCAGAATGTTAGGCTTTCATTTGCATGAATGGTTTGCATATTTTAGGGGCTGACATATAGGTAAACAGTATGCATGGAAGTGAAATATGTACATTCATGTTAGGGTAGCAAAATCAAGGAAATGCTTAGGATTTAGATTTAAAGACAAGGCAA
>JAHXMU010000509.1:83061-98520 GCA_019455685.1 Philornis downsi
TGAAGTACCCGTATGACGCCACGCTGTAGCTCACAGAAACAGATTTCTTAATCACAATTACAAGGATATGGCGCCTCTGTTGGATACTAACGCAATGATCAGATGGTTTACCAGATTTAAACTCAATGACTTGATTGGACGTTTTAACCAGAATGAAGGTGCTTGATTCGCACTTCTAACATGCATACTAACCATAATAATAGTAAAGCACTATACGAAAACTGCATGTCAGTCTATCTGATAAGGTTAGTTAGGAACAGCTTAAAGATAGAAAACCAAAATGTAACAAATCTAGAGATAGCTGGGCCGTTGGCCCCGCCCATTTAAGGTAATTTTTGCCGTTTTTTTAACTTTCCCGATAACTTCGTAAGCAAAATAAATCTGCTAAATTTTCGACGATGAAGCAGAGTATGAGGGCGTTTTTAACTCAGCTCGGTGACTAAATTTTCTGTTCTATTTTGTCCTGTTTTTTCTTTCCTACTTTAATTCTCATTACGTTATTAAGATTACTACAGCATCCACAAACTAACTCCGGTTTTTGCTTGTTTTCAAACTTTATTTATTAAGTCAAATATAGTTTATTGCCTTCGAAGTATGCAGTCCCAGTCTCGTTACTTTTAAGCCATCATCTTTTCTAGCTTCGAAGCACGTCAAACAGTAATTTTTCGGTATGGTTTTCAGAGTGCGCTGAAGATCATGTGATCTTTTTCTTCGATTGGCTGAAAATGGTGTTGCCAAACTCAAAAAACTGTCAGTATCGCACGAGAAGATGGCGCAGGTCAGCTGGATTGAATTGTTGCGTGAGTTAGGCTCTATATGGATGCAGGTGCCAATTCAAATTCAGAATACGCCATAATGGAACGTAAAGTCAGCCCAACTGCTAAAAACGCCATGAAATCGACATATTCGGATTATCCACCACACTTTCACTAACAGAAGCGATATTTTCGGCTGTGCGTACATTGCGATGGTGCACAGGCCTGACTACATCTGTAATGCTTTCTATCTTGCCAATTATTTATACAGCAGGTATCCACCTTTGAATCACCACTGTTGTAGTTAGTTTTAACTATTTTTATGTGTTCTTCGGTTAACGATGTTAAACGATCCATATTCATAAATGGCAAACGTTTCACTAAATAAATAACACTTCAGACGACAGGTATTTAGCAACTGATAGCTTTGCTAGACCAGCGGTTTTGAAACCACCATGGATATCAATACTACTAAAAACAAATTTCCTTGCATCTGATGAATGAGACATAGGAGAGCTTCTAACATTCAATAAGCTTACACGCATTCTAAATATTTTTGGAATGTATTCACTCAATACCAAGTTAGAATAAAACTGAAAATTGGAAACTCGTTTTACATTTTGGACATAGTAGTACAAACAATACTCAACAATAATTTCAAAATTATACGCTTATTTTTCACATTTCAAGAAAGGAGTGCACTATGGGGAAAAAAGCGATATTTTTGGCATTAATTGTAGTTTTAAGGCTAGACACTTAAACACTTTTGCCCGAATTTAACTAACACCAAAATGAAATTTTGGTTTTTTTTATTTGGACTACGCCTTCTTCCGCCTCCTCCTTAAAACAGTAGGTCAGGTTTGGCATAAATTCGGCACCTCGGCTTTTTTTATTTTCGTTATTTTTTCCTAAAAGGACATAAAACGCAAATAAAATAGAAGAAGACAATTTTTGGTGCCGGTCCATATTTCCCGAAATATAGGCCTCCAAATCTTGAACGTATAATCACCCATAACTTGACTATTTATAAACCGATCCTGTTGAAATATATGTCACTAGAAAGCTGTTTTAAGAATCTGTAAGTTTGCATCTAAAAATATTTTATTTTATTAACCCATTAGGGGCCAGTACTAAAAAACAATTTTTTAACCTCACTTTTTGGATATATTTTTTTGGTAGACTCAGATGATAGACAAGGCTCCAGCCTTTTTGTTAAGGTATAAAACTGCTCATTAACCCTTCAAAGACCGGAGATATTTAATTTTTTTTTTAAATTTTTTTAAATTTTGCAAATTTAATTTTATGAAAGCAATAAATTGTTTGACTTTTTGTGTAATTAACTGATGTTGCTCATCTGATAATTTTTGTTGTTTAATATTCTCCAAAATAAATTCTTTTACACTATCTGCTTGTCGATTTTTTCTGCTTCAAACTTCAAGCAGTGTTGAATGACAAAACTCGTACGAAAAACTCGTACAAAATGAAGTTTTTTCCCAAAAGGAACAAAAAGGAGCAAAAAGTGTTAATGATGTTTGATTATATACAGTTTGATTAATAACTTTTAACTGATATATTGCGAATACCTTTCTATACACAGAAGTTATATTCCACAGAACATGCATATATTTGTTAGTTTCGACCTAAAAAAACACATCAACAACACACGGAACAACTACACAATAAAACACAACTATCATTAAAACTGTATTAATAATATATTTTACATACCTTGACTAACTTCTTCCATATTTATACTTTTTCACTGTGTTTACGCTCAAAGTTGGTAAAAATTTCGCGCGCATTTTCTGTTCATAATGCAACAGTGGAACAGCTGACTTTCCCCCCTCATAAAATACATGGGGTGCACCATAAAAATTATAAAAAAATCTTTTTTATTCCGTGAAGAGTATAATAATTTAAAAAACCAAAACAGTTTTAAAATTTTGAACAACAAAAAAATTGTATTTATGCCAAAATTATTAACGTTTTACCCATAGTGGAGTGGTTGCGATTGTGAGGAGCGATTGAAAAATATGAATAAAAAATCTAAACATAGTAAATTTTTGTTAACTTTGAACGTTTTAAAGTTTGTTTAAATGACAATAATTGAAAATAAAATGAATTGAACAGTGCACTGTTTAACAGATACAGAATTTATGACGATTTAATGGTAGTGAAATTATTAATTCAATCGTTCACCTAATAAATTAGCGCACAAATGTAAATCCCCATAAAAGAGTCAACTAAAATCAAAATAAATCCTTGAAACAAATCTAATTTGAAATGTAAATATTAAATTATAATAAAATCCTTAATTCCCTAAGCGTATTTGTCCTAATAATCACATTCATGTTGTTATTCTGAAACCTTGTTTTACATTTCATTCAACCATTAAACAAATACAAATGTTGAACCAGTACATAACAGATTCATTTACTCACTTTCGTTAACCGCCACCGTTTGACATGAAAGATAAATTTGTATGCAGTTCATCTACAAAAAAAAAAAAAACAAGAAATCTCAAACACATCTTTTCAATAAATCACCCAACATTGCAGTACAAATGATTGATTACAGATTAAGGATACACAGACAAATACTAATGCAAAAACATTCACACTTGCAATTATGTCTAACGACGCAAATGCAGCCTTTCCATCCCACTCCTTTCGGAATCCAAACGGAAATAAATGCACTTGCATTAAGAAGTAATGCTACAGAACAATAGACCAATACTTACAGAGAAAAAGGAAGGGGAAAGGAGACCAGAAGAGAGAGAGAGGGAGAGGGAGAGAGACAATGAACCAAACTTATACGATTACATAAACCTATACCAATACCGTACTCATTCCGCCTCAAACCAACCCTCTTACAAGTGTTCTGTGTGTGAGAGATACTTAAGGATTAAATGCACTTCATTTGAGAAATAACACAAAAAGTTAGACTAAAACACAATGACAACATTTCAGGATTGCATTATCTCATTGGGTCTTTAACTGGAAACTTTGTACTGGTTTTATGCCTCTCCGAAAAGTTTCAAGAGGCACGACAGAAGTGCAGCAAAAGGATAACGGTGAAAACTATTTAATATTCGTTGCATAAATTCCAATTAATTGTTGCTGAGAGAGTGGAAAAAAAGAACACAAGAAAAAAATGCAAAAGAAAATTACTACGTTTTTAAATAGTTTGCCACAGTTTTATTAGTTCAACAAGAACAGTTGTGAGTCGCTACATTTTAAGTGACATATTAGAGAGACATTTTTAAATAGTTTGCCACAGTTTTATTAGTTCAACAAGAACAGTTGTGAGTCGCTACATTTTAAGTGATATATTAGAGAGACATTAATCGACCGCAGGAAAAGGTTGTAACATGGAAAAGGATAAATGTGAAAGAAAACACATTTCTCAAATGCAATTCAATAAAATTTAAAAGGAATGCAAGTTTTTCCCAAAAAAAAAAAATAGTCATTACAAAATAGATTTATCTGTAAATTGGATGAAGTGCCGAATTCTACCTTAATTTCGGCTATAAAATTAGTATTGTTAAGATTATCTGATTAAGGGGAAATATGCATTGTGTAGTTTGACAACTTTTGCACATTTTGAAGGTAGTTTCATAACTTAGCGAGTGAAGATGTCTTCGTCCCTGAAACAAGAAACAAGTCGACCAGCTCCTTTTCTGTCCTGTTCTGCTCCTGTCTTGAAGGAATTTTGGAAATGGCCGAAAAGAGCCGCATGATGCCAGGTCTGGACTATAACGGAAGTGTAATAATATCTCCCAAAAGAAAACAAAGCCATTCGATTTTTACAAATAACGAGTATATTGTAAGTAAAAATCAATTCAGATTCATCCTGCCTAAATGTTTTCCCTTTGTCATCACCGCGTTTAGACGTTAGTAGGGTACCCCAATATCAATTCAAACTAACCGACAGCCAATCTACCACTTTGAATCCAGTTCCAAGTTTTTCTTGTCGCTGTGCGAGTTCACAATTTGAATTAGATTTGAAATTATTTTCAATTTCAATTGAGGCTTCATCTCTGCCTCTTCCTCTGCTCTGCTATTTTCAACAACTGACTGGCTAAAGGCAACAAAGTTTTTCCACACAGTTTTCTGTCGTTTCTTCAACTGAAAATTGGGCAAACCGAAAACCTCCCTTTACGCACACAAAGATGAAGCGCGGCAAAGTGCTAACGACACACACACATACACATACATGCACACGCACATAAAATAACAAATAGTGAAAAAAGAAATTTACGAACTTATTCACGCCAAATGCTGAGTACTTCAGACTAAACCAAATTAAAAAGTTGTCAAATGCAAGGCAGCAAAAAGGTCTCAGACGAAAAAGGGGAGGAAGCAGGGCGCCCAAGTGTGAACCGAGTGAACCGAAGAGTTTGATCGACGCAAAGACGAACGGACTTTTGAGGCTGACGCAAACAAAAGGAAGGATAACGAGTAAAATGCGACTATGAATGCAATTCTTAGTCTATCCACATGAACCCTGCATATGACTTGATTAGACGCTGGCGGATTTCGGTTTGAGCATCAAGAGGGGAATGAAATGCCCAGTTGAATTGTTGCTTAAGCGAGTGCCGCTTAAAAACATCCTTTGCCGCAAGTGAACATTCATAGGAAAATTGACATTTATCAGACACAACAGTTTTGTTTCTTCTTTCTTGGGGTTTTAGTTTGGTCTTCGTCTTTATTTTTCTATCTTTTTGCAAACCACTAAGAAACTTTATCAGAACTTAGTAGAACTTCGTTCCAAATGTCAGTGGAGAAAACTACTTTTTTATTTCCTTTCTTTCTATTTTGATCTTAAACATTTTTAAATAGAGAAAATTAGTTTAAACTTCTCCAAGAATGCTAATTAAAGGAAAAATAATGGGCTTTGAGTGGCATTTAGTGAAGAAGGGGGAACTCGACGTTTAGGAAAATGGTTAACGCGCAGAGGTTAACTTAGGAAAGGAACTTATGTGATACCAAATGAACTTACAAGATTATGTTGTAATTGCGGATTAAAAAAATAAAACAAGGAGGAAATTACTTTCCCAAAGTGAACAGCAAATGCAGAACATTCTTTTGCAAGAGTTCTTGAAAAACGCAACTGGTTACTGACGTTCATTGTCGAATTGCGCTTTCTGTAATCAATAGAAATCGCAACTGATCCTTCCGGCAGGTGATGTGATATTTTAATCCTTAATTCACCCATATCTAGCTAACACAGTTGGTCAGATTTTTGATGTGCTTAACTACCTCGATGTCATCTATATTTGATTAGGAATGAAATTGAATGAAATGAAATGAAATGAAATGAAATGAAATGAAATGAAATGAAATGAAATGAAATGAAATGAAATGAAATGAAATGAAATGAAATGAAATGAAATGAAATGAAATGAAATGGAATGAAATGGAATGGAATGAAATAAAATAAAATAAAATAAAATAAAATAAAATAAAAATAAAATAAAATAAAACACAATAAAATAATGTAAAGTAAAGTGAAGTAAAATAAAATAATAAAAAAATAAAATAAATGAAAATAACATAAAGAGATTAAATTAATTTAAGTTTAACTAAATTCAATTAAACTAAATTCAATTAAATTAAATAAGTAAAATAAAATTAAATTAGATTTAATCAAATTATATTAAATTAAATTATACTAAATTAAATGAAATGAAAGTTTATCACCAACTTTATGACATAAAATATCTCTCCTATCGCCCCATCTCCGTAATGTACAACAAATAATTTGTCATTTCCTGAAACGGTAATGAATTTAAACGAAACAATTAGCATCTTTGCAATTTCTAGCCAAAATAAATATTCATGATCTGCCCTAAGAAGTCGTAAAATTGATAAACCTAACACACTTTGCCTAATTGTTTTGCATAGTCTTCCATCACTGCCCCCACGGCGATTCGCATTTTTAAATAAGCAAATCAACCGTTCGCCTGAATATAAAATACGGCCATATCGCGTGTACATTTTCAAGTTCAATTATTTACATGACATTCACACACACAGAACCCACGAAAAGTAACTAAATAATACAACAAATAGAAAAAAAAACTGAAAAATATATCACGGTTAAAATATTTTTGTGAACGCATTATTTTGCATTCACATCTGAAGAATTTATAAAGTGATCGTGTTTCGACTTCCAATACGGCCAGTTTAAAATAATCATGGTTTTAACGATTGTACTAAAAAAAAATTAACGTGATACTGTTTGAATATTTCGTTTCTCGAAAAACAAAAAACGAACAACATGAAAACTAAAAATACTACCCGTTCAGACAAAAAAAAAAAAAAGAAAAAAATAGTGATTGAAGAAGTACAGCAGCAACGACTTCACGCACTTTTAATTTCCAATGTAGATCGATAGGAAAAATAATGCTAAAAATCCACCTCTCAAAAAAATTGTGCGTGTTAATGACTCATTTGTTTTTGGCTTGTTTAAGCTTTGAACAATTTCTGCTACAATTGTCGCATACCTAATGGCTTTAATGATTGTGTTAAATCATGGCCATGACTCTTAGGCCTAAACGCATTCTTGCGGGCGCCTACAAAAAACAATTAATCGATGGTTTCATTTTCAATCGGAATTTGATTGGATTGAAGGTGAAAAGTATCAATCAATGCTGAAGATTTGTTACTTTTTATTCTTTGCTTCCTCTTGAGGTTTTCTTGACATTGGTTTCTCTACAAATGTTATAGTTGTTATTGTTATTACGAATCTTCTGCAATATCTTGAAATTTGACCGAATGTTTGTCACAATATTTACAATTTCGTTGATGGCGGGGACGACCTTCTTGCAATCGTATTTATCGAAGTCTCAGAAATGTTTTAAAAAAAAATAATCTATTGTTACTTGTTAAGTTTCCGATAGGCCGGTAATAGGCTTAATATGAGTAACGGGTTTTCTAATAAGGCAGATAAATGTTATGAGAGCGGTCCCAAGACTAGACGACCTAACCAAAAAGACACAAAAGATGAGATGGCAAATATTTTCTTTATTTTTCAACATAATATAATAATTTCCTTTTAGCTCGATATACTTTTTCCAACGGTATTCAATAGCTTCCATACCCTGTCAAACTCCATCAACCACAGACTCCACATCTTAATTGTTAGCAAATCTTTTACCACTGAGCCATTTTTTTAAGTTTGGAAATAAAAAATAATCCGGGGAAGCTAAATCTGGCAAAAGAGATGCCTGATGAAGCAATTCAAATTTTAATTCATTAATTTTGGCCATCGAAATGGTGGATGTGTGAACTGGAGCATTGTTTTGATAAAACAACATTTTTTTTTGCCAAATGAAGCCTCTTTCCCATAATTTCATCACCAAAACGCTGCATTAATAGAAATAATGCCATGCGCATCCCAAAAAACAGACGCCATAATGCTGCCTACCGATGGAACCTTCTTCGCCTTGCCTAGACAAGATAATCGAAATCCCGTTCACTGCTTTGGTTTTTATTTTTTGCTTCAGCTGTGAAATGGTGGACTCATTTCTCATCCATGGGTATAAATTGACGCAAAAATTCAGCCTTATTGCGATGAAGCATCGCTAAATACTCTACTGAAACATCTTCGCGACACTGTTTTTGTTCCATTGAAAGCAAGCGCGGCACCCATCTTGCGCACAGCTTTCTCATCTTTAAATCTTTGGTCAATATATAAAGTATAAGACTTTTTTAAAATGCCTTTCATTTCAGCCAGCTCACACACCTTCAGCCGACGACCATCCAATACCATTTTGTGGATGATGTTAACTGTGTCTGGCATTGACATCTCAATTGGTCGGGCATTACGGTTTTCGTCTTCTCAATCCGTACGGCCTCGTTTAAACTCTGCTAGCCAATATTTTACAAACGTAAATAAATTGATCAGACTACTCTAGGATGGAATTTAGCTCGGCTTTAATATTGCTCCAACTAAAACCTTTCACATGGATATATTGAATTACATAACGGTGACCAATTTTTTCCATGTTTAAAAATTCAGTGAAATCGTTTACTTTTGAAGGCTCAAATAATATATCATCTCATGATATATGTTGAATAATAATGGAGATAATATGCACTACTGTTTGACTCCTCTTGAGATGGAAATTTCGTTAGTATCTTCTCCACCGACCTCAGTTAGTGCCGACTGATTTCAATATATGGTTTTAATACAGCGTTGTTCCTTCTCATGTATTCCAATAGAGGTTAGAATTTCTATTAATTCAGCATGTTTGACCGCTTTGAATGCTTTCTCGTAACCGACAAAGCTCATAAAAATATTTTTCTGGGCATTTCGACAATTCGAAATTAATACTTGATCACAAATTAACGCTTCTCGTGTGGCCATACCTTTTTTTGAACCCAATTTGCCTCTCTTTCATTATACATTCTTTAGTGAATAATTTATATAGAGTGGCGCATAAGTAACGTTAAGATTTGATCAGTGAATACATTTTTTGTTTAAGTGTTGTTTTTTTCGTATCTTTATATAATTAACTATTAAAACTTGGCAAATTTATGATGGAAAGGCTCAGCACAGAACAAAGAACGAAAGTTGTTCAATTTTATTTTGAAAGTTAGCATCATATAAAAATTTTTTTCATGTTCGAAATGCTCTTAGCGCTCCAACAATTTACCGATTGGTTCAGCGTTTTGGGAAACAAGGGGCTGTCTGTGACCTTCCGCGTACTGGAAGACCTCGTGCAGTTCGAAATGAAGTGACCATTGCTCGAGTGCAAGCAAGTATTGAGGAAAACCCCGAAGCTGTCACCAGGCGACGTTCTCAGCAGTTAGAGATGTCTAGGATAGTCTTTGCAAATAATTTTACATATGTTACATCTTTTCCCATATAAGATGCAACTGGTTCACGAGTTAAAACCAAATGATGCACTAGAACGCTTTCAATATAGTCGCCGTTAACGTTACTTATGCGCCACCCTTTAGAAAAAAATACTGATAAGTAAGCAAATACAAACTATGATTTTATAGCGACATCATGGTAGAAACATTCATCAGTCACCCCGAGTGATCAGTCTTTCGTAAACCATTTTGCAACGTTACATCTCATTTCATGTGCTTCATTTGACTTTACTTTTGAAATCGAAAAATAGATAACCCTGTACATCAAGTAAGCTATATATCATAAGCGCGGTGTACTAAACAGTGTTCACAAATAACGTTACTACTATCATTACTTAGCAAAAAAATTGGATCGCATTCAAAAAGAATAACATTTCCATCACTTTCAATAGCTCAGTAAATGCATATTTATCATTTCCAAACAAAAACCAAACACAAAAACCCTTTTATACAGTTTTTATTAAACTAAATTATATTCAAATGCCACATGATCACATTTGATGGAAGCTGTGTTTTGTGATCTAATTTCGGTCAGAAAACTTAGGTCTAAAAGTAAAATTTCTTTGATCAAATGAAAAGTTGCATCAAAATGACTGCTTTTTTTGTGTTTATACGGAATATTTTTGGTTAAAATTTTCTCTGATGCATATAAAACAAATTTATTTCATCATGTATTTCTCAACGTTTCGTTGGTTTTTTTTCAACTTGATCAGAAGAAAAACCTTTATTGAAAATTCAATTTATTTTTACATTGCAACAATAACTCTCATGAAAACGTGAAGAAGATACCCCATAAAAACCTGCTTCCTTCCAGTGAAGATTACGCAAATATTGCTATCACTTGCTATCACTTTGCTCCAAAAATTGCGGTGCGGTACTTAATGCAGAGAGATCGGTCCCTCTAACATATTGGAACACCCTTTAAATGATTTTATAATGTTTTCACTAGTCATTAAGTAGTAATCGTTACAATTAGTGCTAAAGGCGATCATTAACCCAGACAAACAAAGTATCACTTTAATAAATTGATCAGAGACATGTGGCTGCACATGGCCTTCGATCTGAAATATTAATTTACATTGCAACTTTCATGTTTAAGGAAAGTTTAGTTTAGGTATTATTCAATTATACGAACAGTACGAATGACAGCCGGCGAAGGTGTAGACAAATGATATGATTCAGTTGTAAGCTAAAGACACGTTCGAATGGTGACAAATAAAGCACATCCCAAACCGGTAGAGCAGCTGTGCGGGAGTCGAGTCGTTTTCAAATCTCATTGAAGTCGGTTTGTATCAGTTTTTATGAGACCATTCAAACCAATAATACCATACAAATGACAATAATTGTGCTGGAACAAAAGCTTGTCAGGCAATAAGTGATTTTTGCTCATAAAGATATTTTTTTCTTATGCCCACCACCATACGATAGGTGATAGACTCATTTTAAACAGCTATAAGGGCGGCATAAAAAAAAAAAAGAAATGGTGCCGGTAGTCTGAAAAAATTGTTTTGGAGAAAAGTGTCAACCTTATAAAACATATGTTTTAAGTTTCAAGGCACCACGTTGTTGTTGTATATTTGTTTGAGCCATCAAAACCAAACAATCTCAGTGAAAATGTAAACATGGAAAAAATTGGTCACCCTTTTTGTAATGCAATATTTCCATTTGAAAGGTCAATGCAATATAAAAGCCAATCCATATTCTTCCCTGTGGGAGTCTGCTCCTTCGTTTATGACTGTAAAATATTGGGTAGCAGAGTTTAAACGGGGTCGTACGAGCTGCCACGACAAAAACCATAATAGTCGACTAATTGAGATGTCCACGCCAGACAGGCTTAAGCAAAATCCACAAAATGGTATTTTATAATCATCGGCTAAAGGTGCTTGAGCTAGCTAAAATGAAAGATATTTCAGAAAGTGTTAAAGTTCGAATTGCTTCATCACGCACTTTATTCACCAGATTTATCTCCCTTGGACTATTTTCTATTTCCGAACTCAAAAAAAAAAAAAAATGGCTCGGTGGTAAAAGATTTGCCAACAATGAAGAAAAGTTGAGTCTGCGGTTTTTTTTTATTAGTTCGGCTAGTTTTAGGACTGCTCTTGCATAAATATTCGTTTTTGAGTATAAATACTCATCAGTGGGAGAAAAAAAATTATTTTACAAAACACAAAAAAGGATCTAAAAGGATTTGCATCGAAATTGTTTTACATAACGATGAAAAATTCATATTATATTCAAAATCAGATAGAATTTGTTTCATAATCAGCTGATTATGTATCCAACAAGCTATTTAAAGATTGGAACTTAAATTTTACTTCTATTTTTTTTAGTAATATTAAAATTGTTCCTGTATGAACAGAAAATTTATTTTATACTCGAAGTATTTAAGATCAAATTTGTTTCATAATCAGTCGATTATATGTTAAAAAAACTATTTATAAGTTGATACTTAAACTTTAGTTCTATTTTCTAAAAATAATATTAAAAATTTTCCAGAATGAACAAATTTCAATCGATTTGCGCTAAAATTATTTTACAAAACCCTGAAAAATGTATTTTATATACAAAATAAGATCAATTTTGTTCCATAACCAACTAATTATATATTAAAAATATTATTTAGAAATTGATACTTAAACTTTAGTTCTACTTTCTAAAAATAATATTAAAAATGTTCTTGTGCGAATAAATTTAAACAGATTCGTACCGAAATTATTATACAAAACACTGTAAAATATATTTTATATTCAAAGTAAGATAAAATTTGTTTCTTAATCAGCTGATTATATATGTAATTAAAAAACAATTTGAAAATTTGAACTTAAATTTTAATTCAATTTTTTTTTTTTTTTAATTAATTTTAAAAAGTTCCTGTGAGAACAGATTTAAATCGATTTGCGCTGATATTATTTTACAAAATACTAAAAAATTTATTTTATATTTAAAGTCAGATCAAATAATCAGCTAATAATGTATCAAAAAAAAAAAAACTATTTAGAAATTTTCACTTAGCTTTTAGTTTCCTTTTCTCAAAATGATAGTAAAAATTTTCTTTTTTGGACAGTTTTAAATAGATTTGAACTGAAATTATTGTACAAAATACTGTAAAATGTATTTTATATTCAAAGTAAGATCAAATTTGTTTCATATATTAAAAAAAACTATTGATACTTAAACTTTAGTTCTGTTTTCTAAAAAAAATACTAATAGTATTAATGTACGGATAAATTTAAACACATTAAACACATTTTAAACACTGTAAAATTTAGTTTGTTTTTAAATTCAGATTGAATTTGTTTCATACTGAGCTGCGAAGAAATTTGTCGGCCGCCTTTCAAAATTTGAACATACCGATGAACGATTAAAAATTGCTGATCTGCCAATGATTATGAGTCGGCTTGGAACTTTGCATCCAGCCCTCTCAATATATCATCTATGTTCTCCATGATCATTTAAAACTTCTGGAGAAGTTTAAGTTTAAAATCAATAAAATATATCAAAAGAATGTTTAGAGGATATTTTAAGGTTTAAAACGTAGCTAATTTCTTTTCTTAAATTTAAGTTTAATAAAAAAAAGAATGTATAGAGGATATTTTGAGGTTTACAACTTATGTAATTTCTTCATTTATGCGTTAATTTTTAAATACATAACGTTTTTTTTATCAATTTTTTCTAAAATGAAAAACAATCACAGAATATGAAAAGGTAATTTTTCGATGACACATTCAACAATTCGTTTTCCCATATATCCCCATAACTCTCCCACCAAAATTAATATACAAAGTTGAATAATCAAATTACATAAATTTGTTATTGCTCTAGTATAGTTTAAATTTTATTTTAAACATAATTCTTTAACACGAACTTGTATCGCTATTTAAGAGCACCCGCCAATGTCAACATTTTACATAAAAATGAAATTATCCGCCAATCTCCCCAGCCTGACCTTTACAAATGCCATCAACTTGTGAATACGAATCACATTTCATTCTTACAATAGTAATTGCAGCAGTTGGCAGTAGGTTAGGATGGTTAATTGCAACCCATAAAATTGACTCTCCGGCATTCAATATGCTCTGATTGCAAATACACAACGACAAGTGACAAATCTACGCAACTCTATAATTCGGGGCAAGTAGGTGTAAACATTATTATAAGTAACTGTTTATGAGGCACTTTTATTGAAAAACATGACTGGAATCCCAGAAAAGGCCAAAAGAAAAAAAATTTACCCATGGAGAATAATAACCTAGATATGTGTGCTTTTGCGTATTCAGACAGCATATACATACAATAATATCTAAGGCAAATATCTAAAGCAAAAGTTAAAAACAAAAATCTACTAACCAAAAAGAAGAGGATAAAGAAGAAAAATGCACTCAAAGGTTATTAAAACACACTCGAAATAAATATGGGGCAAATATGGCCCAAGAAGGAAGAATAAAATGATTACCATTAGGTGAATGAATGAGACTGGGATACGAATTTCAAAGTCTTAGCATACTATAATGAAATTATATGTCCGATCAATGATTTGTGCCAACGTTATACCGTCAACAAAAATTGGGCGACTGCCAGAAGTTGCAATTTATTACAACTTTTAAATCAGAGCTGTGGAGTCGAAGTTTAGAAGGTTTGACCGGAGTTGGGACCGACTTTATACATGCGATTACCGATTTCGGTTAAAAAACACCAATAAAAATTTCAAAAAATACAGGGTGGCGCAATAGGACGTGCATATTTAAAAAATAGATTAAAAAATCAATACAAAAGGTATGGTTAAAATAAATCTAAGGCATTGTAGAGTAATAAATGGAGTTTATTTTTTAAAAATAACATCATCTAAATGGTGACCCTCTCTACGACGGCACTCCTTTAACCGCAAATGAAAATTATCGAAAACTTTCTTCAGTAACGCTGGTGTAATGGCTGCCATTTCACCACGGATATTCTCCTTGAGCTGAACGATGTTTCTTGGATTATTACTGTAGACTTTGTGTTTGAGGTATCCCCACAAAAAAAAGTCAAGTCTGGACTACGTGGGGGCCATGGGATATCACCTCTTTTCGAAATCAGTCTGCCAGGGAACATCTGCTTCACCACCGCCATGGAGTCATTTGATGTGTGATAGGTAGCTCCATCTTGTTGGGACCAAGTTCTGGAATTCTCTATTCTTGAACTTTCAATTTCTGGAGCCAAAAATCCGTCCAAAATCTCAACATAGCGTCCCGTATTAACTGTGACGTTTTGGCCCCGCGCATTTTCGAAGAAAAAAGGACCAATTATTCCTCTGCCAGAGATTGCTGCCCATACTGTCACTTTAGGACTATGCAGTGGTTTCTAGTGTTTGATTTTGGGATTTTCACTGTTCCAGTAACGACAATTTTGACGGTTTACGAACCCATTCATAAGGAAATGAGCATCGTCAGAGGAAAGGATATTGTCAAAATAGGAAAATCGATTAAGCATTTCATTAGCAAATGCAAGCCTTGCTATGAAGTCAGACTCTTTCAATTCTTGTGTTAATTGTAACGAATTTTAACATTGGATCTTAAACTGCATCCATAAGTTTAAGATCCAATGTTAAAATTCGTTGCAAACTTCGTCGCGATAATTGTAAGACAGACGATCTCTTGCGAGTTGACATTTGTGGATTTCCTCGTACTGACTCCATAACTCTCTCAACATTGTCTTCGGTCCTAGATGTTCTTGGGCCACCATTTGCTTGTGGTTTAAATGTTGAACCGGTCCCTTCAGAACACTTTACCCATATTTTAATTAAATTAGCACTCGGAGCTTCAGTAATTCGCCGCAGTCCA
>JAHXMU010000509.1:103520-137008 GCA_019455685.1 Philornis downsi
AGAATTAAGTTTAAATAATTTTTAGATTTTATAAGAAGGTTATCAAACGGATGCCAAAAATCGATATGAAATTAATGTCGCATGCAATGAAACAAATTCATGCAAAATGTATTTAGAATACAGCAAGAAATATTATTATCATACTGTTAGGGTATATACATATATAAGCTACATATATTTTATATTATATTATTTTATATTATATATACATATATTATAGTATATAGATATATATTATATTTATTATATATTTATTATATATTCCTCATCGTCACAGTAATCGATGATTGATTTTGATTAAATGATTTAACGATTAAAACACGTTGTTTTGTTTCACGTAATGTTTATCAAAATGACGATAAAACAAAGTAGTATACCTTCCCGACGGACACCCTGTAGTATTATAAATCCTTTTTGGCTTAGAGACAGTAAATACTAATTACTAAATTTAGTATTATTTAGTATTATTTGATGACAACGTGTGCAATGAAACAAATTTATGCAAAATATATTTAGAATGCCGCAATAAATATTATTATATTATAGCACATAAATATATTACATTATATATTATTGTATATTATAGTATACATATATATGAATACTATATAACATTGTAAATCCTTTTTGGCTTTGAGACGGATTGCTATATTTATCATTTTCAACTATTTGATAATAATCTTTTGTCGAAAAAAATCGCTAAAAAACAAAATCTCCAACAAAAAGAAATTGCTTATTACAAAATATGGCAAAAAATATTATTATATACATATATGGATTTTTTTTCTTGTGAATGTCGACCGGAGAAAGAATAAGTTAAAAACCCGTATTACTAAATTTAAATTTTGTGAGCTTAACGAGACAATTGCGGGTCATTGAGTATATCTCAATACCGTTATCGATGATGCCAGCCGGATTGAAGGCAATATCGCTTGAAATGGCCTGGAGTTGAAGACATTACTTGCTAAATTTGAAAGGTTGGTGCACTCATATATTATATTATAAGAAGGTGATATTTTCGTATGACTTGATGGCTGATATATATGTACATATCTTTTTCTTCTTAGCTGGCGACTGGAATAGACATCCTTATCTATTATACGCCGTCCGTAGAAAATAATTTCAAACGCTTTGATCTTCAGCGCTTCTTTTCCAATTCGCCACACCAAGTTTCGATAGTATTTCATAAGCCTGATCCGTCCAACGGAGTTTTGGTCACCTCTTCTGTGCCGTCCACATAGTTCGTTGTCGAAAACTTTCCGTGCCGGAGCATTTAGGTCCATCCGCCCAACATGACCCAGCCAACGCAATGACATAGAACATTATTGGCCGAAAGGTGCAAGATGTTACTGCAGCCTTCTCAAACATCGAGAAGGAAGCAGTGAAGATGGGTCTGGTGGTAAACGGGGACAAACCAAAGTTATTGATTTCAACGAACAAAGAGTCTGCTCGTTTGGGACGCTGTATGGACGTTGACAACTACAATTTTGAAGTGGTGGAAGAATTCATTTACCTCGGTTCCGCTGTATACAAAATGAATGATGTCAGCATGGATATAAAGAGGGGAGTATTGATATTGTTAACAGATGATACTATGGGCTAAGCAAGCAATGAAATGATAAAGCCCTCTCTCGACAAACAAAAATCCGACTATACCAGACATTGGTTCTACCTGTCTTGTTATATGGCGCAGAATCCTGGGTTATAACACAAGCGGATGAATCAGTACTGACAATTTTCGAGAGGGAAATACTCCGGAAAATATATGGACCCATCATCGTTAATGGAGGGTATAGGCGTCGCATGAACAATGAGCTGTATGAGCTATATGCCGACATCGTCGTAGTCAAACGTGTTAATACGAGTATGCAGCGATTGCGTTGGTCGGATCATGTTGTGCGGATGGACCCAAATGATCCAGCACAGAAAGTTTTCGACAACGAACTCGATGGACGACATAGAAAAGGGCGACCAAAACTCCAATGGAACGACCAGGCTTTTGAAATACTATCGACTACTGTGACGAATTGGAGGAGAAGCGCAGAAGATCGAAGCGCTTGGAATTATTTTCTACGGGCGGCGTATAATAGAAAAATATGTCTATTTCCAGTCGCCACAGAAGAAAAAGAAGATTAAGAAAAAAATCTCAAATAGTTTTTATTCCCCTCTTCCTTGACGAATAATATCAACAATTTATGATGTAATGTGATATTGATCGAACGTGTTCGTTCGTTAACAAGAAGTGAATGAATTTTTAATGTTTTTATTTATCACCAATATTTCATTTACTGTTTGCAGGTTTTTTTTTTTTGTTCCTTCTTCTCTTTTTCACTAAACTTTTTTTAGTTTAATCCATAAATAACAGGTAAAGGGTTGACAATCAATAAATGTCAGCAAATTTATAGTCTTGCTCGAAATTAAATTAAATAATTTTTGTTTTAAAGACATTGGATACGGTTTTATTCCTTTTTTGCAGGCCTATAAAAATCTCCAATCGAAAAAGAAACTAAATTAATAATCAAAAACACAAAAACTTTGTGTTTTGACTGGGTTGGCTTGTTTGTCACCAAGGTGGTAAAATAAAATTGCATGAATTGTGCTGGTGGTTCCACATAAGTATATTCGTCTTATTGTCGCATTAACAGAGTTTTAATTGTCAATTACCATTGACCAGCCAATGGTAACAACGAAACACACACGAAGCGTGTAAACGAGTTTCCAGGCATGTCTTGTTAGCCGCCGTTAAAGCCTTAACAAATCGAATTAAACAATTCGTAGCAGAGAGAACACCAACAACATGACATCCGTCAGTTTATTTTTGGAAGGGAAATACGCCCGTGATAATTTGGATTTATGGGGGGTGGTATGAATAGCAAGGAAAATTGTTAGGCGATATGGAAACTGAAGAAAAAGTACCGAAGACTTTTACCGAGGACAATATACGATGTGATCAAAAAATAACCGTTATTTTCAATTTTTTCAAAAATTATTTATTTATTCGTCAATAGCTGTCTTGTCCCCTTTCAAAGTAATCCACCTCAGATATAATACACTTATGCCAGCGTTTCTTCTAATCCTCGAAACACTTCTTGGTATCGCCAACAGCTCCTGTTTCGATTTTTCTTTTATCTCCTCAATCGTAGCAAAACGCTTTCTTTTCATCGGTGTCTTCAGTTTTGGGAAGAGGAAAAAGTCAGAAGGGGCCAAGTCCGGTGAATACGGTGATTGAGGCATACTTGCGGTTTTGTTTTTGGCCAAAAACTGACGCACAAGCATCAATGTGTGAGCTGGTGCGTTATCATGGTGCAAAATCCATGATTGGTTTTTCCACAATTCTGTGCGTTTCTGACGAATTGCTTCGCGCAAACGACGCATAACTTCAAGGTAGTATTCCTTATTGACCGTACAATCTTATGGCAAGAACTCATGATGCACCACGCCATTGCAATCAAAGAAAACAGTGAGCAAAACCTTCACATTTGACCAAACTTGACGTGTTTTTTTTTTTTGGTCTTGGTCTCTTCTGGAGGCTTCCACTTGGATGATTGGGCTTTGGTTTCAATGTCATGGCCATATACCCACGATTCGTCACCAGTTATGACCTTTTTGAGGAAATCTGAATCGTCGTTGACGACGTCCAACAGCTCCTGAGCGATGTCCATGCGGCATTGTTTTTGCTCAAAATTTAGCAATTTTGGAACAATCTTCACTTCCGCACGATTCATGAAAAAAACATCCGTAAAAATTGTTTGGCATGAGCCAAATGATATGCCAATATCATGAGCAACCTCTCTAATAGTGATTCGACGATTATCCAATCCAAAATGACTGATATTGTCAACATATATAACAGACAATGTACCAACATAACAGAAAAAATGTGAAAATCGAGCAATACGTAACTCACGAAATTTGAAAATAACGGTTATTTTTTTATCACACCCCTATCTATCGATATAGCTTACGATTCAATGGCTATATTCTCCGTTCGATCTGAGGTATACATGGTGGCACTAGTTTGGAAAACAAAATTATTTTAGCGAAAAGTGGCAAAGTTATAAAACATATGTTTTAAGTTTCAACCACGTAATTTAGTATTTTTATTTGAGCCATGAAAAGCTTGGTATGCCTGCAAAAGTACTATACTTTCGGGATATGATGATGGCTGACATGAAGTCGTCATTGGAAACGGGTAAAGCGATAATGAAGGGATTGCTGAGTTTGGTATCCCTACAAAGTTAATATGCTTTCGGTTAATGACGGCGGCTGACATCAAGTCGTCAGTAAAAACGGGCAAAGACCTTACTTAGCTGTTTTGCACTAAACAAAGCTCTTAGACAGGGTAATAGTTTATCGGTCGATCTCTTCGACGCACTTGTGGGATAGTAATATAGAGAGCTGCGGTAGACTTGATTGGCTTAATCTATCAGAATTTATCACATATTACTTGCTTAGGATAATTATATTGACATCAATGGCTTAATATTGCAAGATGTTACTGCAATCTTCTCAAATATTAAAAAGAAATTAGAAAAAGCGGGGTTTGGCTATTATCGAGTTTTTAAAAAGTTTTTTTTTTTGTCTATCCGTTTATACTTCTGCGGTAAATACAACTTTTAAGTTGTGGATGACTTCACCGAATTAGAAAGGTTACCACATTCCACCAAAATAATTTTTTTCTTACTACTGGCTAATAGCCAATATCGAGTTTAAAAAGAATGTGTTTCTTTTTGTCTATCCTTACAATAGCCAATATCGAGTTTGTCTATCCGTTTATACCTGTACTAAGTATATACCTGTATTTTTGAGTTGTGGTTGACTTCACCAAAATGGAAAGGTTACCACATTTCACCAAAATAATTTTGTATAAACTACATTTATACTTATTAATTATTAACTATGAATTACATGTATTACCCTGAACTATAAACATGAACTAATTGAATTAATTACCTAAATTGTGTAAAACTAAATATTAAGTTAAATTCTACTACTAAGTACAACTCGACATATTTCGAGAAATTATACTCACATACACTCTAATTTAGGTGCTTGGATTCTCTACTTTTTACCATAACCAAATCGCAAGCCCTACTTAGTATATATTTGCACAAACGAACATATACAAATTTTTTTCATACTACTGGCACCATCTATACGTCATGTCGGCTAGTTTTGTGACCGCCTTCGTAGGAGTTTAACTAATTTTTCACATTCAATTGGACACTTTCCGGGGGCAATGTTTTATATGGTTATAGCTTTGTTCGGGAATATACCAATCATTTAAAGTTTATAAATTTCTCCAACTTATCTCACCTTCCCTCTAAATAGCACGCTCCACATGTTAACGATCACATACTTTTTAGCTTATAATCATACATACGAAGGTATACATAAAGTGTGGGGGAGTTAAGCGAGTACTTAACCTGCTAATTCTTTGACGCTTAGCAAATCAAAACGTACCTCTTCGTTCTTTATTACCATCATAAACTATTTCGTACACTTTTTGACAACTTCTTTAACAATTTTTTAAAGACCTCTTAGTGTTTGCAGTTGTTATTGCTGTTATTGGTGCTGTTGCAATGACGTATTTCCCCCCCCAAAAAAAAAGTCAAAATTGCTCTAGTATTGAAATTTTCAAAAGCAAAAAAAAAATCGTATAATCATACTCGGTCGGTTAAGTTCACTTTGCAAAGTTAAGGCGAGTTGAGTTGTTTTTTTCTGTTTTCGTCACCATGTCTATGGAAGAAAATTTTGAGTATAAAACTGTTGACCCGTCAAGTTGACAGCATCACAACGCAATTGTCAGTTGTCATCGCCACAATATCACAGCCAAAAAAAAGTCTAATAATCCAAACGCAGCCGTTGTTGGCCTGTCATCGGGATACGCGAGAAACGAGAGAAAATCTATTGAAAAACTTCAGTTTTCGGAGCAATATAACGTGATTTAATTAAAACTAGAAGTGATTAGAGAAGCAATAAAGCAATGGCAATCAAAGTAAGTGAGGCCAATAAATCAAAATAAAATCAAAGATGGCATGAAAAGGACATAACAAATACGCCTATCAATAAAAACTTGTGGATAGTGATGTGAAGGACTGTTAGAAAAGTTGTAAAACCAACAAATAAGAAACAATAACAATGACTGCACTTGAAACTTTTCAATTCAGCTACGATTTTTATTATTCAGCTAAAGAAAATGTTAAATTGAAGTTACAAATTTAAGGATCTACAAAAGTTTCTATGAGATTTCCAATAATTTAGGTGAAAACATTAGCATATGTATCAATCAAAGTGTAAAAGACTATGAAAAACAGGAACACAACACAGGCATGAAGTATACATTGTAATTCAGCTATTATTTCAGCCTGCATCATGTTAAATTTAGCTGGCTTATTTCTATGATGTTTTTTTATTTCTGCTATTAACTCACTAACAACGTAATTGCAAGCAATGAAATATAATAATCGAATTTCGATAGCAAATTTTGTTGCCAAATCAAAATTTCGGCAACTTTCTCAAATTCAATCAAACAAGAATGTTTCAAATTAATTTAAGTTTTCAACGATTCAAATAAAAAATCGTTAAAAAAGAAGTAAAGACAAAATATCAAACATAGTTTAATTAAAATTAAAATATTTTATAATTATTTTGAAGGATTTTTTGGCAATTCAGCTGTTCAAATTTTCTCAAACAGGAATGTTTTCAACAATTCAAACAAATAATAGTTAAAAGAAGAGAGTAAAGACGAAATATCAAACATAATTTAATAAAAATTATAATATTTTATAATTATATTTATTGGCAATTCAGCAGTTCAAGTTTAAGTTCATTCAAAGAATATTTCAAATTAGTCTAAGTTTTCAATAAGCCAAACAAAAAATCGAAAAAAAGATGGTGGAGACAAAATATCGAAAATAGTTTAATGTTTCAAATTAGTCTAAGTTTTCAATAATCCAAACAAAAAATCATTAAAAAAAAGAGAGTGGAGACGAAATATCGAACATAGTTTAACTAAAATTAAAATATTTAATCATTTTTTTTTTTTGAAGTTTTTTGGCAAATCAGCAAAATTATTCAGCAAAGATACAAATAAACGGAAATTTATCAGAGATCAGAGAATTTGTTGGATATTCAGCTAGCATTTTAATTTTTTTTAGAAGTTAAAATATGCAAATTTCAAAAATTCGTTTAATTCAGCTAAACAGAAATAACCACATCCAGCACTATTTAGTAGAGACAAGTAATAAAATAATAAATCTGGCTGAAATTTTGTAGTTCAGCCATGATTTTCACAATTCAGCTAAACACTTTGAAGTAAACTGCGAATTTAAAGAGTTTTAAATATTTTTCAATAACTCAGCTGAAAATATTACATTCCATAATCATTATTCTATAAACCATTATTCTATAAATCATTATTCTATTCTATTATTATTCCATTATTATTATTCTGATTAATAATTAATTCAAATTACTGAAGAAAATCATTCACTTATTCATCAAAAACCTAAATTAATATGTAAATGTATAAGCTTATATAGATTATGGATTGATCTTTCTAATTAAGGCATAAATTCGAATATTCAGCAAACTAGATGGCAAAAGCGCAGTTTAAAATTTTTCGTTAATTCAGCTAAACAATTGCCCACAATCAACAATACACGATAGAGTCAATTAATAATGGTTAACTTAAAAATTTTCAGCTTTACCGTCACTTGAATTTTCTAATTCAGCTTAAGCAAATGTTGCTTTAAAATGATAATTTAAGCAATTGAAAGAAGTTACAAACGATGTAAATATCATTTATCCCATTCAGCTGAAAAATGTAACGCTACAAAATATAAATTGATGAAAATGTGAGAACCAATACTGGATCATCAATTATAATTTTTAATTAACCTATAGAATTTGATATTCAGCTAGAATTTGAAGTGAGTTATTGTTTAAATATGCAAGATACCTAATCCATTCTCCTTATTTGACCACATTTAGCATTGTACTGAAGCAAATATCAAAATAGCAGCTGGCATGCATGCTTTATATTTCAGTTTGTTTATGTAACTAAACAAATTCATTATTCAGCTTCGAATTGTCCTATTCAGCTCACAAAATCCACTACTATAAATACTAATTTAAGGGATAGTTAAAAATGTTCAACAATTCAGTTGCTAGTTTTGTTATTCAGCTAAGAAAAGATAAAACATTACTTTAAGAAGCTACAAACATTTTTCAGATATTCAGTTACAGTTTGGTTCGTATTACCTAGTCACATTGAAGAATATAATAATAATTGACAATTGATGCGTTGTTATATCAAATTCAGAATTGTTATTCATCATACTGATAAATTAATTCATTTCATTCATTGTCCAGTTGATTTAAGTACGCTTTTGTGTATTGAGTTAATCTTATCATTGTCATAAAGTATAGGAATTGTACACAAAGTGTCAAATAAATAAAATTTTGTTTAGATTCCATATGTTGTACAAGCCTTTACTGTTATGGTGTTTGTTCATACAATTCACTTCACTTTTAATTTCAGCTTCTGCCAATTTAGTTATAGTTTAATGTATAGAGTTCATCATATTGCTATTATAAAATATAGATTCGATACTTTTTTATTACCTGTAAATATTTTATAACAATTCAGCTGTCTCATTGATAAGGTCAAGGCAATTGGAATTAAAGTTGAGTATTTTGTTTTGAAATAAATTGCCAATTATCATCAATTCTGCTACTCGCCTTTAGCATTCAAATAAAAATCAATAATTGATGTCTTCTTATTATTATAAAGCATAAAAATTCCACGAGTTTTGGCGCATAAACGCATTAGAATTCGTATTTATCATACAGTATTTATTGGCTTTAATTTGTTTATGTAATTCAGCAACATTTTTTTATATTTTTCTTACCATTTTGCTACCCTAATGTCTAGAATTGATACATTTTTGCCGTTAATTATTAGGTTTTATAAGTTATTTACAATATTTATATTTTATATTTATATAGCATTTTATTGAATAATTTTGTATAAAGTCACATATCATAATTCACAGATATGATATTTGCTGCCACAGCTAACTTCTTTCCAATTCAGCTACAGTTTAACGTATTCAGCTGTTGATGTAAAGTAAAGATTTGATCCACTTTGCTATTCGTCTACTACTAAATCTGACTAAATTGTTTTCAAAAATGCATTTATTGTATTTTCAAAAACTAACTAACTTTACCCCAAAATGTAAGGAAATTCATCAAAAATTAAAAATTACAAGTCTTGTTGTCACAAATTACCTTTAATAATTATTGATTTAGTATTTTAGAGCCGTATTACAAATTTGCCTTCCCCGAATATTGCAATAACCACTTGCTAAATTATATTCAGCTATAGAAATATGTATTCAGCAAAACATTTTGTTGTTCTAAATTAAAGTTTTAGCGATTTGAAATTGTTATTGATTATTTGCTAACAATTCAGCTACTTATGCTCCAGTAAAATGTCTAGAAACGTTCATAAAATTACATATTGACTACTGTATTAGCAGTAATGAGGCAGGCAATCTTTTAAATAAACTACATTAACTAAAAAATAATTATCTAGCTAGTTCTACACTCTAGCATAGAATCAGAATTTATATTAACAATTGGTTTTATTACAATTCAGCTACTGTTTTATGTATTCAAATGACCATTATGTTTTATAATACAAATATTTTATCCTTTTTTATTACCAACGAATGATTATTAGTGATTCAGCAACTGCGTTTTCCAAATTTTCCAAGTATTTCTTTTTGATTTTATAAAAATTTAATTAAATTCAGTGACTCGTGATTTCTTTACGAGTACATTCTTTCCTACTTTTCTACAACTTTTGAATACTTACCTACCAGAATTCATAACGACAATTCATTATATCGTTATTCAGCTATATCATTGTGTATGCAGCCAGACTAATTTTACATTGGATTCAATTTCTTTAATTTTTTCGATTGATTTTTTATTTCCTAACTGATAAATTCCTTTGCCTTTCCGCCTTTTAGTTCATTACCTTTGTCAGCTTGTTGGCCATTTCCGGATCGTGTTTGGGTGGTGTAGCCACCTATGGTTATAATGCAGCCGCTTATGTGAAATCTGCTCCCCTCGTGGCCGCCGCTCCAGCTGCTGCTGTTGTTAAAACCGAAGAAGTTGATCCTCATCCTCAGTATGATTTCTCTTATGGTGTCCATGATTCGGTAACTGGTGATATCAAGAATCAAGTTGAAACTCGTGATGGGGGCAATGTTGCCGGTTCCTATAGTGTGCTCGATGCTGATGGTTTCAAGCGTACCGTTACATATACCGCTGATGATATTAACGGTTTCAATGCTGTGGTTCATCGTGAACCTATTGTGGCTAAAGCTGCTGTTGTTGCTGCTCCAGCTCCAATTGTTCGTGCTGCCCCCATTGTGAAGACTTATGCTGCTACTCCCGTCGTACATGCCGCTCCTGTTGTGAAGACGTATGCCCCTGCTCCCGTCGTGCATGCCGCTCCTGTTGTCAAGACCTATGCCGCCGCTCCAGTAGTACATGCCGCCCCTGTCGTCAAGACTGATGTTGCCGCTCGTTTGGTGCACTCTACCCCTGTGGTCAAGACCTATGCCGCCGCTCCAGTAGTACATGCCGCCCCCGTGGTCAAGACTTACACCGCTGCTCCTTTGGTGCACGCTGCTCCCGTTGTCAAGACGTACGAAGCTGCGCCCGTCGTCCATGCCGCTCCTGTTGTCAAGGCCTACGAAGCTGCTCCCGTCGTACACGCTGCTCCTGTTGTCAAAGCCTACGAAGCTGCTCCCATCGTCCACGCCGCCCCTGTTGTCAAGGCCTACGAAGCAGCTCCCGTCGTTCACGCTGCTCCTGTTGTCAAGGCCTACGAAGCTGCTCCTGTCGTACACGCCGCGCCTGTCGTCAAAACTTATGCTGCCGCTCCTGTTCTACACGCCACTCCTTTGTTCCGTGCCGCTCCCGGCTTCCAACAATTCTACCAATTCCCTGTGCAACAACAACAATTCGCTTCTCCTCAACAACCTGCCGAAGTAGAAGATCAAAAACAAGAACACCCACAACCAGCTCCCCAGCAGCCCGAAAATGAACCCATCCCTGTTGAGTACCCTGAACAACAGCAACAGGAACTAGAACAACAGTTTGTCCAACAGCAACAACAACAACAATTCCTCCAAGGACAAAGTTTCCCTCCCTACCCTCAGTATGAAATTCCCCAGCAACAATTCCAATTTGGTCAACCACAACAACCTCAACAAACTAGCGATGACTCTGACTCTGATGTTGTTGAGGCCCGCAACGCGCCCACCGAACAACCCCAAGAACCCCAACAAGAACAGGCCTCGACCGTCGAACAGGAAAATGAGACTGAACCCTCTGCCGTTAGCTCCACCACCACTGCTCCTGCTCCCGTAGCTGAAGAACAAAAGGAATCCGATGAAGACGTTAAAAAATCGGCCTAAGTTCTTCCTCGATTGCTGGAATATGTTGCACAAAAGCATAGCGTATTCCGGCAAATGATGCCCAATAATGATTGCCTTTTTTTTTTGTTTAGTTGTATAGGTATTTAAAAATTCTTATTTTTTTTCAAAAGTAGTTGTTAAAACGAATAAATATGAAATGTTATTGAAAGAAAATGGTTCTTTGCTCTTTGGATTAGGGGAATTGGCTTTACGGCTACATGCCTGACTAGGAAAAAGTATTAAAACAATACACAATTTTTAGTGTAATTATTCAGAGGTGAGGGAAGGACTTAGGATTTATGTATACAAGTAGGACTTTCATGGATTCGAATATGCAAGCATTTCCCAGAGCAAAATTTGAATAAGTCTTCTAGAGACAGACTCACCAGTACATGAAGATATGCACATTAAATTAATGTTGTTAAAAAATAAATTCCCTTTCATTCCATGAATGAGATATGGTAGAGCCTCTCATATTCAGTGAGCTTCCACGCAATTTTTAGTCTCACTTAATGGGACCTACAGTTTAAAGGCAATTCTGAACATCACAGTTTGAGTAGCATTTACCAGACTTGACGATTATCAGACTACTCGAAATGTTTGTCAGATATATCGAGGTGATAACCGCTCAAATGATGAAAAAGGGCTTTACAAGGGAGTGAACTCGCGATCATGCGAACGATAGCCGCAGGTACTAACTATCGCGACACGATCGATCACAAAAATTAATGTTATTACCTCTATAGGTACGTTATTCGAACTATGCCGGTGGCTTGTGGTATATTGGAGTCGACCTACAACTTAAGGAAACGACTCATGTCGGATGACATCGGTGGCAAGTTCAATCTATTGCAGTATAAAATCTTATTCAAAGAGAATATATAGATAGAAATTATATTAGGTGTGCAACTAAGTTCCCGCTGTCTGCCAATAGATGGCGCCAGCTGTAAGTGCTAGTCGATACCATATGAGCCAAGCTTAAACATATCGCCACGACACAATAGTGATTCTATTTTGACGTTACATTCATTTGATTGTGTGGCTATGTATGATTTTGTGCGAAATAACCATCAAATGCGGAAAGTATTGAATTTTTTTTTTCAATCGAAGAAAACGGCGGCTGAAGCTCATCGAGAGCTATAAAACGTTTACGGAGATGCTGCTTTAAGTGAAACAACGTGTTGAGATTGGTTCCGTCGCTTTAAATACGATGATTTTGATGTTGACGACCGTTCGCGTAAAGGAAGACAAAAAACCTTCGAAGATACTGAATTGACGGCATAGCTTGATGGGTATCCGTATCAAACGCAGTTGGAGCTTAATTCAGTATTAGTAGTTACCGCCAAGTTATTTCCAAGTGATTGAATGCGTTTAGAATGAGTCAAAATCAAGGAACTTGGGTTCCTTTTGAGCTGAAGCCAAGGGACTTTGAACGTCGTTTTTTCGCCAGTGAACAACTGCTTTAGCAAGCAAAAAGGAAGGGTTTTCTTCATCGTATTGTAACGGGTGATGAAAAATGGATTCATTACTGCAATCCAAAGAAAAAAAGCAATGGTTTCCCGGTCATGCTTCTACGTAGTCGCCTCGGTCGAATATTCACGCTGTGAATGTTATGCTCTGTACTTGATGGGACCAAGTCGGTATTATTTATTACGAGCTGCTGAAACCAAATGAAACTATAACTGGTTATCGGTATTGTCTTCAATTAATACGATTGAGCCGAGCCCTGCGCAATAGGAGGAGAGGCACAAAAAAGTCAGCATGACAGTACTCAGTCTCAAGTGGCCAAGCACGTTAAACCTACCTGGAAACTGTGAAATGGGAAGTCTTACCCCATCCGCCATATTCTTCAGATATTGCGCCGTCCGATTATCACAATATCTCAAATTTGTACGCTTTCATTAGGCTAGACATAATTTCCTAATTTTTCATAACTTTGGAGATATGATTTCATTTTTGTTTGGGCAAAAAATAAACCTCTTTCTAATGCAATATATATGAGAGGTGTCAGCGAAATATTTCTGAATCAATTCAGTTCTTCTTCTCAGGTAGCGACTGGAATAGACATCCTTATCTATTATATGCCGTCACACCCAAAAAATACCGAAGAAAATAATAAAATTAATTTAGTTGCATAGTTCTTAATATAATTCACTCAAAATTTCAAATATTGTACATAAAAATAAAAATTATGTTGCTCATAATGCACTGTTGGTACCACATTCATATCGGAAATTTTGGGAAACATAAGTTGACTATCATCGATCGACAGCATTTTTCGTTAACAGTGATACCAATGCCGTCGGTGTTTTCGAAGAACTACGAACCGATGACGCATCTGGTCCACAATCCACTCTAGATAGTTACTTTCTGCTGAAACCCCATATGAAAAAATAGTCATGAAGATGGTCACTTTTCATTAAAATAATGTTTTTCAGGCTATTGGCGTCAGGTCGACTAGTTTTGCCCTGAACGCTCTCGTATTTCGTTATACAGGGTGGCGCAATAGAACGTGCATATTTAAAAAAATAGATTAAAAAAAAAAACAAAAGGTATGGTTAAAATAAATCTAAGGCATTGTATTTATTTATTTTTTAAAAATAACATCATCTATATGGTGACCCTCTCTACGACGGCACTCCTCTAACCGCAAACGAAAATTATTGAAAACTTTCTTCAGTAATACTGGTGTAATGGCTGCCATTTCACCACGGATATTCTCCTTGAGCTGAACGATGTTCCTTGGATTATTACTGTAGACTTTGTGTTTGAGGTATCCGCACAAAAAAAAAGTCAAGAGGCGTCAAGTCTGGACTACGTGGGGGCCATGGGATATCACCTCTTTTCGAAATCAGTCTGCCAGGGAACAACTGCTTCACCAACGCCATGGAGTCATTTGATGTGTGACAGGTAGCTCCATCTTGTTGGAACCAAGTTCTGGAATTCACTATTCTTGAACTTTCAATTTCTGAAGCCAAAAATCCATCCAACATCTCAACATAGCGTATTAACCATGACGTATTGGCCCTGCGCATTTTCGAAGAAAAAAGGACCAATTGTTCCTCTGCCAGAGATTGCTGCCCATACTGTCACTTTAGGACTATGCAATGGTTTCTGGTGTTTGATTTTGGGATTTTCACTGTTCCAGTAACGACAATTTTGATGGTTTACGAACCCATTCATAAGGAAATGAGCCTCGTCAGAGAAAAGGATATTGTCAAAATTGGAAAATCAATTAAGCATTTCATTAGCAAATGCGAGCCTTGCTTTGAAATCAGACTCTTTCAATTCTTGTGTTAATTGCAGCTTATATGGATGCAGTTTAAGATCCAATGTTAAAATTCGTTGCAAACTTCGTCGCAATAATTGTAAGACAGACGATCTCTTGCGAGTCGACATTTGTGGATTTCCTCGTACTGACTCCATAACTCTCTCAACATTGTCTTCGGTCCTAGATGTTCTTGGGCGACCATTTGCTTGTGCTCGAAGTGATTCATAGCGACTAAAACTCCATGAGCCCGCCAACCCAACGATGTAGGCGCCCCCCGCCCGCGCCTTTCTACCACCCAAAAAAAGATGATGCAATATGCACGTTCTATTGCGCCACCCTGTAGTTAGACCCTATATTTCTCTCACTTATCATTGTATTCAGTGACTAAAATTTTGCGATCACAGGTAGAGATTAACCAATATTTTTTG
The DNA here is from genome assembly GCA_019455685.1 of Philornis downsi. NCBI lineage: Eukaryota > Metazoa > Arthropoda > Insecta > Diptera > Muscidae > Philornis > Philornis downsi. The sequence goes on from JAHXMU010000509.1 coordinate 118,718, forward strand.
TGCCTCCATCACCATCGCCACCCATTGACGTTGCTTTCGTTCTCTCCTTTTATATGCGGCGCTATTGACACCTAATAAAACAAAAATAAATAAATAAATAAATAAACTAATATAATCAACACCAACGTAATGTGTGATCAAATCATCAATATTATAACGTTTAAACCTTTCCATAACTGCGACATATTTTACATTCATTCCCTCATTATTTAATTCTTCATTCTTATCGTTTTACCCCCATTTTTTGCAAGTTATTTTTCAATTTTTTTTTCTCCTTCAAATCACGCGTTTATGAAATTTTATATCTTAATATCTTCTCATATTCACTTGAATAATTTATTGATGTTCAAGGTTAATTCATGAAAAACATTTACTCAAAGGACCATTTTTATACTACGTAGCTCAGGCATTCAAGGACTCGCAAGGGAATGCGTTAATACTCTCCCGAAAGGAACAATGCAATTTAAAATTACCGATGCATATCCTTAGGCTGACTATATACCATATATATGTATGTATCATGGACGGTTTTAATGAAATCAAACAGCAAGACCAGCAAACAGTAAAGCCTACATCGAAGACATTTGTCCTTGGTATAAATATCTCTTTCCTTAATAAATAGAAAATGGTCTAGAATCGAAACCAAAAAAGGAAAAAAGGAACATGTTCCTTCCCATTAGATGGAAATTTTTATGACAACCATAAAGTCAAAGGATATTTCTAGGCGCCAAAACAAGGAACAGGAAGAGAGTAAATAAAATCCTTAAAGATAAATGATTTCGTTGGCCTAAATGGGTTTCGTAGGAATATTTTGTTAACGACACTTTGACAAATGAAAGGGATTTTCAAAGTTATTTAAGGATATATTAATAAACTTAAGTACTTATCACAGCGTATTACTCAAATTTTATTTTATTATCCATACCTCAGGAAGTTGCCTCTTGTAGTAGTCAACAGTTAATGCTGGCGATAAATAGAAATAGATAATAGAAAGGCATTTAAATGCGATGTAGAACTTCAATTTAAGACGCTTCACAAATCTCTATGATAGAACACTTGGAAAATGTGTTTGAAGCATATCATGGGTAACAGCTAATGTGTACTAGGACTGGACTGGACTGGACAATGATAACACAAAATAAAACGAGGAACTTTAATCATTTTAATTTAAGATTATACGCCCGGAATGCTTTGATCTCTGTCCGGTAAGTAAAAGGCTTCGGCAGATACGAGACTAACATCAGAAAGCTCAACGGAAGGGATAAAGATGGACATATCATAGGTAGGTACGCAACTAAGTTCTCGCTTTTTTTTTATAAAAATTCAACTTTATTATGAAAACAAGTTTATAAATGATTCATTGAAAGTGTTGTTCCTCGCTAGCTACTACTTTTTTCCATCTTTCTGGCAAAGCACGAATTCCGTCACGGTAAAACTGTTGATTTTCGAGATTATCCACGAATCTAGCCATTCCTTGATGTCGTTAGCCAAACAGTGTGCCATCGAACGGAACAAGTGATAATCGGACGGCGCAATATCTGGAGAATAAGGCGGATGGGGTAAGACTTCCCATTTCAGCGTGTCCAGGCAGGTTTTAGCGAGCTTGGTAACTAAAGGCCGAGGGTTGTCATGCCGAAGAATCGCTTTTTCGTGACACTCCGCGTATTGTGGGCATTTTTTGCACAGAACTCGGCTCAATCACCGATACCATTCCCTAGTGATGTTTTCGCTTGGTCACAACAGCTCGTACTTAATAACACCGACCTTGTCCCATCAAATACAGAGCATATCCTTCGTAGCGTGAGTATTCGGCCGAGGCGATGACGTAGAAGCACGACAAAGCAGCCCCCATGACTTTATTTTCTTTGGATTGCTGTAATGAATCCATTTTTCATCACCCGTTACAATACGATGAAAAAACCCCTTTCTTTTTTGTCGCTGAATCATTTATTCACAGGCGCAAAAACGACGCTCAACTCACGAGGAACCGAGGTTCTTTGCTTTTGAATCATTCCCAACTCATGTAATCGCTTGGAAATGGCTTGGCGGGTAACTTCTAATACTGAAGCAAGGTGTACCTGCGTTTAACATGGATCCGTATCAAGCAATAACGTCAATTCAGTGTTTTCGAAGGTTTTTCGTCTTCCTTCACGCGAACGGTCATCAACATCAAAATACCCATTTTTAAAGCGACGAAACCAATCTCAACACGTTTTTTCACTTAAAGCAGCATCTCCGTTAACGTTTTGAAGCTCTTAATGAGCTTCAGCCGCCGTTTTCTCCGATTGGAAGAAGATAATCAAAACTTTCCGCATATGACGATTATTTGGCACAAAATCCTAAATATTCACACAGCCAAAAGAATATGACGTCAAAAGAAAATCACTATTGTGTCGTAGCGGTATGTTTACCATATGCCTAAGCTTGGCTCATGAGGTTCAGGTTATGGCAGAAACGACTAGCACTTACAGCTGACGCCATCTATTGGCAAACAGCGGGAATAATAAAATTCCTGGCTGGTAAATGTTGATAGAAATTAACATAAATTTACGGAACCAAAACGAAATTGCAAAAGTAACGTGAAGGGCAATCTAGATATGCCCGAGTCAAAACACAAGAAACCACGCCGATTATATGGTTACAGATGAAAGGTCTCATCAGCATGGGTGAGTCGACAACTACCCCGATATTTACACTACGATAACTCCTAAAGGAGATATCGAAAAAACAACAGATCGGTATGTAATGTAATGGTCCGCGTTTTTTATTGTCTCCTTATCTTCTTTTTTAGGGGGAGATTTGAATAGACATCCTTAGCTTTATGCACCGCCCGTACAAAATAATTCCAAACGCCTTCAATTCGTCACACCAAGTTTCGATAGTATTTCAAAAGCCTGGTCCTTCCAACGGAGTTTTGGTCGCCGTCTTCAGCGCCATCCATCGAGTTCGTTATAGAAAACTTCCCGTGCCGGAGCATTTGGGTCCATCCGCACAACATGACTCAGATAACGCAATCGCTGCATACTCGTACTAATGCGTTTGACCACGTCGATGTCGGCATATATGTAGCTCATACAGCTCATTGTTCGTACGACGCCGAGACTCTTTGTTAACGATGATGGGCCCATATATTTTCTGGAGTATTTTCCTCTCGAAAATTGCCTGTACTGATTCATCCGCTTGTGTCATAAGCAAGGACTCTGCGCCATATAACAAGACAGGTGGAACCAACGTCTGGTACAGTCGGATTTTTGTTTATTGAGAGAGGGCTTTATCATTGAATCGCTTGCTTAGCCCATAGTAACATCTATTAGCAAGCAATACTCTCCTCTTCATCTCCATGCTGACTGAGGTAGATGAATTCTTCCATCACTTCAAAATTATAGTTGTCATCGTTCACACAGTGTCCCAAACGAGTAGACTCTTTGTTCGTTGAAACCGATAACTTTGTTTTGTCCTCGTTTACCACCAGACCCATTTTCGCTGCTTCCTTCTCGATGATTGAGAAGGCTGCAGTAACGTCTCACAGTTTTCTGCCAATGAAGTCTATATCATCTGCATACGCGACTAACATATGGCTTTTTTTAAAGATGGTACCAGACGTGTTAACTGCAGTATGTTGAAGAGGTCGCACAATAGACTGTCCATCGCATCTCCTGGATGGCGGCTTTATATTTATCAAGGACATCCGCTAGTCGGATAGGGGCATCTTCTCTGTATGGAATGCGTAAATTCTAAGTTCATATCCTTAAATCATGGTCCTTATAACGTTTTTGGGGGTTATCAACATTTGAGGAAGTTCGTTTTATTATTCTCTTCTTTGTTTCTTTATAGCATTAAGTATTCAATGTAGCGTTTTCACATTAACATTTTCTGGTAACATTTTCTCTTCAAATTCTATGAGAAATTTATTTACGATTTTTGCTATAATTGTCGTCGAATAAATACGTAATATATTGCCAATTTGTGGCAGGAACATCAGGATTAGAGGCATTAATCCTGATCGCCTAAAAGCAGCTTAGACAAGTTCAGCTTCTTACATTTTTGCTTATGTAAGTTTTTTGTTGTATCAAATCTTGTATATGTCTTGGCTGCACCCAAATTGTGATCCGATTCTATTTCATAAACACAAATTAAAATAAATTACCAAAGAACTAATCTGGTTTCTTGTGCTTTGTTCAAAGGATAACCAAGTTAGCTTGTGGATCATTGTCATTCTGCTTACTAATATGTTTCAAAGCTACATTTGGTCTCATTGTCCATGTGTTTCACTGTCACATGCACACGAATTAGAATGGTGTAAAAGTGTAGTTACGCTTAACGCTATTGCATTTATTGTAAATCGTGAATCAAGATGTTTAATTCAAAGTCCCGCACCAGAGAAGCTTTAGTAAGTAAAACTAATTTTCTATCGTATGACTCACTGTTCTGTTCATTGCACGTCCTACATATTAGTGACGTGAATCTTTAATTTTCAGAAAACTTCCCCAATCAAAGAGAGACACCTTTTCTGAAAAGACTTCTGTCAATCCAGTGGCATCTCCCCAAATCATGATCCATAAAATATTTCCGTTTCTTACATTTCGTTTCCAGGGCGACCATATAAATGATGGTAGGTGATTCCACCAGTGACATAGCAGTGCTATTGTATGCCACTGCCTTCAAATCTTTGAATCGTTCGAGATGCAATTTTCCTGTTTCATGCCCATTACATTCCTGAAAATATTGACAGCCTTAATGGGGGCGACCAACTAACCGATGGTTAGTACACGCGACTAACGTTCAATGATTCCGGGTTCAATACCGCTTACAGCCACCTATCATTATTTGAGTGGCAGTCACCTCGATGTGCTTGACGAAAACTTCGAATAGTCGAATAATATACAAGTGTATATTACTTTCGGAATCGTCGTTAAACTGTAGGTTCTGTTAAGTGAGTTAAAAAATGGAATACATATAAAATCACTAAATGTGGAAAATTCTCCTCTATCTCATTTATGGGATACAGGGGAATTTGTATTCTTTTCTGTTTTAATAGAAATCGCTGCAAGAAGTTTTCCTAACACAGAAGTTTATTTATCTATTATACTATCACTTGAATGCTCAATACAGAAAAACATCAACCCATTACTGAACCTCGCGGTTATGCTCGGAATATACAAGTAAAACGAACAGTATAAACAAAGCTTAAAAGTAAATTTTAGTTATAAAAATACTGCTAATTTTTATAAGCGCAAATACTTTGAGTTTATACAAATCTAAAAATAAGAAATCACCTACAGTTGCAGTCAAAATAATAGTAGTGGCTTTATAAAAATGTTGTTTTGTTTCGTAGCCTCGCTGTATTTACATTTCTTGCCTAGTTTTTTTTTTTTCATTTCATAGCTTAATGTAAACACCAAAAAAAACTAACCGTTATGTTTGCATTCCATTGTTCTTGTTATTTTTACAATGACTAAATTCAAAGAAGAACTGGTTTTTGACAGTCAAAATAATAGTAGTGCTGACAGAAGTCAACGAACTTTGCAAGTAAACACATTCTTTTTTTGCAAGCTTTGTATATTGAGTTTAAAAACAAATAATTTTTTTAGAAGAAGTATAATTCTGATCCATAAGGTGTTAAGATTTGTTTTTAAATGGGGCGTGGTGTGCATTGTACACTAGAAAAACGATTGCTGATAAGGAAGCTGATTTCGGAGGGAAAATCTTATAAAGAAGTGGAAAATATTATAGGTTGCTCACCAACAATGGTACGCAATGCAATAAAGTACACTCCCGTTAGTGAGACACGTGGCTGTCCGCCAGTATTATCAAAAAAAAAGTGTTTCGCGTATAGTAAGGTACTCAAAACAAAACCCCTTTGCTGCCGCTACGGAAATAAAAGACAAACTTTGTGTGGAAGCGAGCGTGCAAAACTATCCGCAGACGTCTTACAGATGCCACTGTTGACGAAAAAACATGTTATAAAGCGACTAATATTTGCTAAGGAACATCTAAATTGGACCCCTGAAAAATGGAGGAATATTTTGTGGAGTAACAAGTCTAAAATTGTTCTTTATGGCGGGAAAGGCTCACGAGCCTACGTAACAGGGTCTCCTAATTCAGAATACAACCCTAAATTTGCGCTGAAAACGGTTAAACATGGAGGATCTAGTGTTATGATATAAGCATGCTTTTCATACATAGGAGTTGGACCCATGTACTGGATCAAAGACATCATGGATCGTCATCTATACGTAAAAATATTACAGGAAGTGATGCTGCTATATGCTGCGGATGAAATGCCTTTGATATGAACCTTTCAGCAGGACAATGATCCCATCAAGCCATCTAGCAAAACAGTGGTTTGCAGAAAATAATATACGCGTATTGGAATGGCCAGCCCAGTCCCCAGATCTCAATCCCCACAAACAACAACACATTGTGGGAGATTGTGAAGGATGCGTGGATGTCCATTCCCGCAGAAAGGTGTCAATATTTAGTAAACTCTATGCCACGACGCTGTGAGGCGGTAATTGCCAACAAAGGGTTTGCCATAAAATATTAATTAAGATGCTTACCCTTCTTAATATACATTTAGCCCACGCATCAATTTATTTTAGTTTGTACTAACCATTAAATGAATATCACTACTATTATTTTGACCGTCTATATTTGAAAGAATTTGAATACTTTTATATTTTTGTAACTATCTTGAATTCTTTTTTTTTTATTTCCTAGAATTTATAAAAGGAACTATGTTAAAAAAATTAAACTTAAAAATTTACAAAATTATTTTGAAACCTTTTTACTTCTTTAAAATTTGCGCAATACTCACTACTATTATTTTGACTGCAGCTGTATCTGACACTCTGTAATATCCTTTTGTTATAAAATACTAAACAATTTCAACTACAGTAAGAAGCAACAACTAGTAAAAAAACAGTCTTCACTTGGGCCTTTGATAATGAACGTAATGCTATAAGTAAATAGGCTTTCGTTTATAAAAGAAATCACGACCTTGCGGTGTCGGAAACGAAAATAAATAACTAAAAGTAGGCTATAGCAAGTGATTTATTAGCGTTCCTGAAAGTATGTTACATATTTTACACACAAGCTAATAATAACAAGAAATAAAGTAAAATATGAGTGTTGATGGAACTACACAAGCCGTCCTCTAAACTAATACGCAAACACGTGCTGCTATGTACGTAGTAGTAAATATACACGGCTATATATGTATGTATGTATATTCATGTAGCCACTAATCCACGCACAAGTAAAGGAAATTTGTAAACAAAAGCTCACCCGCCTCCACGATTTTCAAAGCAGTCTCTGCTCATTACAGAGACCACATCTCAGCGTAGGTAGTGTCGGTGGCCATGGATACGAAAAGTTGCTTGTCCATAGTGGCGGCAGAAGTTAGTTCAAGACAATTTGTGACTGTTTTTTTTTTCTTGTGAGCCAATGTTATAACAAGTTCTTTTTTTGTTTTAATTTTACTTCGAAAATAATTTATATCCGGGTTTTACGCTACAAAATTTCACTAAAAAATAAATGACAACAAAAACATTTTATGTTCTTCAAAGACACTGCCTAACTTTAGGCTTTAAGATTCTGCAGAGAAACCAATAAAAAAAGTAACATCGTAAAAATTGAATTACTTGCGAGAAAAAAAACCTAAAACAACAAATTTAACTCTTCTTCAGCAATTACCAGTTTTTATGATAGGAAAACGTGTTGCTCGTTTACTTGGGATTTTGTGAATATATGAAACACCCTGCTTGGGGCATCCCTTGGTACTCTCAGAGAGAGGATAGAAATGATACAGAAGTTTTTGTGTTAGGGATGGCATCATTACTACGACTGTATGCTGACTCAGATTCCCGTGAGTGTAAAGGAGATGATACATTAACAAATCGATCTGACAGTTTTAAACCCATTCAAAAGAATTGGCATATGATTATTATGAAAATTTAACTATTAGAATTAAATCTGTTATATCAATCCATTAGTGTGTCATTCTTTTAAAGTGCATTCAATCACAGATATATCGTCGGAATTATCAATAACAAATTCAGCATTCAGCATTTTGACGTGCTGTGTGCTGAACGCTAAACATTTAAGGACGAAATGTAAGGATTTAAAGATCAATTTTTATAAGTTTCTAAGGGTAATAAGGATGCTGGGCACACTCTACATTATATTCAATTAAATTCGAACATATAGTACTAAACAGGATCGGAAATTGATCATTTAAAAAGCCCCTTTAGAAGAATAATTAAAATTCTTTATGCCGCTATATTGACACAACTGTTCCCTATGCTGAAGCGGAGTTTGAGAGCAATCGGTCGTTGCGTTTTTTTCACAGTGCTCGATTTTATCAATTCATCTCAATTTTCGATTTTAGCATTTTGGTTTGGAAAAGATTGCCGCTGAACCTTCTGTGTCTCATGAATCAATGTGTACCATTTTGTACAATTGTTTGCACATAAAATACGTTCCAAAAGACCTGAATGTTTTCCAAAAACTCAATAGCCTAACGGTCGTTGTCGCCCGGGCGAACAGGCGGGAATCAATACTGGGCTCTTATTTCTTTAGGAACCTTGGAGATCTGGACGACATAGATATTGTCCGACTTAAGAGCTTCTTGAATCGCTCAGGATGGTTCAACGGAGGAAACTAGGGCCATCCATATCTCTTGTTTCCGTGGCATCACAATGGAATATACAGCCTAAGTGAGTCCATCAATTCAGACTGCCATACAGGCCAAACCTAACCTAAAGGTCATTGAAGATATTCCAGAATGAGCCAAATCTGACCTCATGTTCATAAAATGCATTGTAGCTGCTAACGAGATATAGGTTAACGAGTTATATATGCTAATCAGTCAACAACCCTCCAACAGCAGGGTCAATAAAGAGTCTGGATAATTTTGACTGTTTTCTTTAATTATCGCGGTATTGAGCAGTCGAAATTCTTGCCAGAATGTCATAGAATAAGTAAGAAATATTACATAGGCATTATGCAGCTTTTGAGACGGCAAATTCGATCAGGGAGGCCTGTAGATCTGTGGAGAGAAAACTCATGGATTTTGCACCACAGTAATGCACACAACACATTTATTTTTTTTTATATAACTAATTGGTTTTGAAGATGATAGTCCGTAAATGACTCACGCATATGCGGCACTCACGCATATTCGGCACCTGATCAGAAAATTATTTATTGCGGCCTGAAGGATTGAAGTCGTCACCGCTTCAATTAATGTTTTAATGTACTGCTTTAATTTTGTTAAATTCCTGCATTTCGTTTTGTACACCTCTTGCCTGACATAAACCCATAAAAAAAGTCTGATGCAGTCGGGTCAGGTGACCTTGGGGGCCAACAGAAGGTGGAGTTTCCCGATATTAATTTGTTTGGGAATTAAATGTTTTAATGAACTGCTTCCATTTGGTCAAATTGCTGGATTTCGTTTTGTACACCTCTTGTTTAAAATAAAAATCTGATGCAATCAGGTAGGGTGGCCTTGGGGGCAGCGGAAAGTGGAGTTTCCGGATATTAATTTATTTGGAAATTTTCGTTGGAGCTCCGCCATAACCGGTCTGGCTATGTGTGCAGTTGCTCCATCTTGCTGAATCCAAATGCTCTTGAAACGGATACGTCTTCGGTGCAGTTCTGGGTAAAAAAAAAACTGCTTTATCATCTTTAAATAAAGGTCCCTATTGACAGTTACTGTTGCACCGTAACACGATTCGTGCACCAGCCTCAATATATATGGATCTTTTTTTCGAAATTTACTTTTCGCCAAGTAATCCCGTAATTCGTGGACTGTAATAACTTCATTTTTTTGCTAATTTTAATGCATTATGATTTAGACATATCGAAATATAATTTGGCTTCTTTGCAATTTATCACGTCTCTTCTAGCTTAGCGGAAGTCCGTTAAAATGTTGTTTTTTTGCAATTTACAACGCCTTTTCTGGGCCAGCGAAAGTCTGTTAAAATTTTGCTTCTTTGTAATTTACCACACCCTTTCTGGCTCAGTGGAAGTCCGTTAAAATTTTGCTTCTTTGCAATTTACCACGCAATTTCTGGTTCAGCGGAAGTCTTCCAAATTTTTGCTTCTTTACAATTTATCACGCCTCTCCTGGCTCAGCGGAAGTCTGTCAGTCAAAGTTATGCTTCTTTGCAATTTACCACGCCCCTTCTGCCACGTTATTGCAACAACGCAAAAGGATATTGGGTGAAGGTACATCTGACTGAAATGCCTGTACTGGTTTTAGCATTACTTTATGCGCCTGTACCTGTCTCATCCCTGCTCTAATCTCATCACTTGTTTCAGTAATTATCTGTCTTTGTTCTCTTGTGAGAAATTTCCCATGTACACAACTCTCTCATAGTGCTATTTAGCATCCACTGTTCATCTTCACATAGCATCCACTCTTTTTTAATGCTCTACTCTCTTGTCAACACTCCCATTGTAGTGATTTGTTTTACATTTCAATTTCTCTGTCTATCTTTTTCTCTCTCTTTCTCTATCGCTCTTACAATTTGTTTCATTGATAACAGGAATTCCTTTACGTTAATGCTGAATACTGTGCTGTGTGTTTATTGTTTGTTACCTTTGTCCTATGCCTTGTTTTTGCTCATTGCGTACATGCAGGCTTGTGTGCGTGTGTGTGTGTGCGTTCGCCTTTGCCTGCGTGTGTGTGTGTGCGTTCGCCTTTGCCTGCGTGTGTGTTTTATGTGTTATAAAGTTGATAACATTCCCATGGAATTGGTACATTTGCTCTGGCAAGGTCATTGCAAACGGATGCTGCTGAACGAACAAACGGCATAGATGAATGGCTTACACGCACGCACGCAAGAAGAAGAATGTTGTGGGGCGATATGCCTTAATAAGGTGTAGGGAAAGGCATAAATATTTCCTTGAAGGCATCTGATGTATCATGAAAATACATGCGTTGTTTTTTCCCCTTCGTTTGAAATATCAAGTTTAAATTGCAAATGACTAGACCAATTTTTTAAAACCCTTTCAAACAAAAATACCTGAGGCAGATTCGCCCCAGTTAAATGGTTTAGCAATTCCATGAATAGCATTTTCCTAGAGGAACGAAATGAAGATCTGAATATGACAGTTTTGTATCATAAAAACAACTACATCTTTTTGGAAATAGAACATTCAATGTGATTAAATTCTGGACCGCTTAGTGAATCTCCTTTTTTAGGGTAAAACAGTCTCTCTTATTTTTTTTCTCTGTCCTAACGAAATGCATGAGGATGAGATGTACGTACGTACGAATATTGCCAGTAATGTGAGATTAAATATAACGAGAACGGCGCCAAAACTAGCTGACCTGACGTATTGATAGTGTCAGCGGTTTGAAAAAAACAAACAAATATTTTGATGAAAAGTGGCAACCTTATAAAACATGTGTTTTAAATTTGAAGGCGCCACGTGGTATAGTTTTTTATTTGAGCCATCACAAGTAAACGATCTCAGTTATCGTTATGTAATTCAATATTTCCATTTGAAAGGTCTCAGTCCAACCAATATTAAAGCCAAGGTATATTCTACTCTAGGGGAGTCTGCTCCTTCGTTTACGGCTGTAAAATATTGGGTAGCAGAGTTTAAACGGGGCCGTACAAGTTGTCAAGATGAACACCCTGGCGGTCAACCAATTGAGGTGTCCGCGCCATACACGACTAAGAAAATCAACAAAATGGCATTGGATGATCGTCAGCTGAAGATGCATGAGCTTGCTGAAATGATAGGAACTTCAAAAACTGCTATACACCGTATATTGACCGAAGATTTGCAAATGCGAGAGCTGTGCGCGAAATGGATGCCGTGCTTGCTTTCAATAGAACAAAAAGCAGCGTCTTGAAGATGTGTCAGTAGAGTGTTTGGCGTTATTTCAACGCAATAAAGCCGAATTTTTACATCGATTTATAACCATGGATGAGACATGACAAAAGAACAGTCAAAACATTGGACTGGAATGGAAGAATCGTCCCCAAAAAAGGCCAAGATGCTTCCATCTGCAGGCAAGGTCATGCCGTTTGTTTTTTTGGAATTCGTATGCGATTATTTTCATTGATTATCTACAGAAACTAAAAACTATCAACGTAAAATATTATGTTAATTTATTGCAGCGTTTAGGTGATGAAATTATGGAAAAAGGCCTCATTTGGCGAAAAGGAAAGTGATGTTTCATCAAGACAATGCTCCAGTGCACACATCCACTATTGCGATGGCCAAAATTAATGAATTAGTCGCCAGATTTAGCTCCCTCAGTCTACTTTCCATTTCCAAACTTAAAAAAATGTCACGGTGGTGAAAGATTTGCTAACACTGAAGAGATGAAGAGATTTGCCAACAATGGCTGATGGATATTTTAAGGAGTCTGACAGTTCTTACTATAGAGTGGCGCATAAGCAACGTTAAGATTTGATCAATGAATACATTTTTTGTACATTAAGTCTTTCTCTTCGTCTCTTTACGGAATTAACTAAATAATACTTGGGAAATTTATGATGAAAACGCTCAGCACAGAACAAAGAACCAAAGTTGTTCAATTTTACTTTGAAAGTCAGCATTCGATTATTCAGATCATATCGAAATTTCTTTCATGTTAGAAATGCTCTTAGCGCTCCAACAATTTACCGATTGGTTCAGCGGTCTTTGATCAAGGGACTGTCTTTGATCTTCGGCATGCTGGAAGACCTCGTGCAGTTCGAAATGAAGTGGCCATTGCTGGAGTGCAAGCAAAGTGTTGAGGAAACCCCCGGAACTTTAGAGATGTCTAGGCGGTCTTTGCAAAGACAGATGTTACATCTTTTCCCACATAAGATGCAATTGCTGCACGAGTTAAAATCAAATGATGCACAAGAAAGCATTCAATATAGTCGCCATTAACGTTACTCATGCGCCACCCTTTATAAACAGGATATAGAAGCCATCGAATGTTGCTGAAAAAAGTGTCTCGAGCTAAAAGGAGATTATGTTGCAAAATAAATAAAATGTTTCCCAACTTTTATGTGTTTTCTTTGCTGGGTCGGCTTGTTTTGAGACCGCTCTCGTAAGCGTGAAAGGATACTTTAGATAATCAGCGCCAATGATGTAAGTCGAACGTAAGATCATAGCTTCAAAAATGAACTGAATGAAATTCCAGCAGATTTTTCCGGCTATCGTTCGTTCGAGCCCCGATACAAGCAACTATTTTTGTTGAAGGGACGATCACTTAGTTTTGCTGACGACACTCCAAGAAGTCGAGGAGTCAAAAGGATAGTAAATGTTCCTACAATTATGGTCGAAGTTTTAAAATATGTTATATTATGTTATGAATGGAAACACGTGCAGATTCACCATATATTATTTACGGAATTCGGGGAGTCGGTTTCGTTTTGTTAGAGCAAAAAAGCGCACTATCGGGCACAAAAAACAGAGCCCTCGGTCAATCCTCATTTTCCCAGGGCCCAAGTCTCTGTAGCCAACTTTAACTATAGATTTCGGTGACTTGGGGACTAACCTCATATATTTCTCTTGGACATAGCTTATAAAGAATATTTCAGCCTTCATTTGTTTGTTGCGAAAGCTCAGGTAAGAAGAACCAAAATCACTATAGAGATATTTTCGTCATTCTCAACCAAAAAGTCGGATGAAATTCACATAGCGTTACGTTAAACTCATATTAATATCAGACGAAAACATTGACTACCCGCGTACAAAGAGCCTTAAACTGTCGCAACAGATTTGAAAAAAAATTTTTGGTGGCAGTCCCCCTAGCGAATTTGTATATCCTTTTTCGAACCGGCTGGTAATTATAAAAAGCTGGCATCAAAACCTGTATTGTTTGTACAAAACCACAAAATGAAAGCTTGGATATTTGGATATTTCCCCCCAAAGTCTTCGAATTTGATCCACCGTCGCACCATGAAACCATTGGGGTAGCACATTGTTGAAATCCTAAATCTCGTTGAAATCCTACACATCTTAACCTGAAGTCACAAATGCCCGATTTCTCTATTTTTTCACTCTGAGGTGGGACAGCCTTTCTATATTTATAGGATTTTCTTCAATTTGTTTTACCATTCTATGAAGAAACTGAGTTAAAGCCATTCTCCAATTTACATGAAAATTCACAAAAACATAAAAGTTTTGTATGTTATCTATTTAGTGGTGTCAAAACCGCCGGTCTGACAAGATTGTCAGTTGTTAAATACCTGTCATCTGAAGTGGTATTTATTTAGTGTAAAGTTTGCTATTTACGAATATGGATCGTTTAATAATCGAAGAACGAGTAAAATAATCAAAATTTAGTACAAAAATGGTGGCTCAAACGAGGGCACTTTCCGTAAATTACGGGGTGATTGTGGTTGTCATAATCAACCTACTGTTCGAGGAATTGGCAAGAATATAAAGAAATTTGAAGAAACTTGAAGAGTTCCAGATGTGGTCAGGCCTGTGCATCATCGGAATGTATGTACGCACTGCCGAAAATATCGCTTCTGTTAGTGGTGAAAATGCGGCGGATAATCCGAATTTGCCGATTCCACGGCATTCTCAGCAACAGGGCTTATCTTACAGCTCCTTACGGCATTTTTTGCATTTGGATTTGCGCCTCCAGCCATGTAGAGTACAACTCACGCAACAATTAAAGTCGGCTGACGCAATGCCGTAGATATTCTAAGTGGTTGCCACAGCAACAAACTTTCAATGTTGATTTTTCGGACAACATTTTTCTCAGCGATAGAGCTCATTTCTCACTCGGTGGTTATGTTAACAAGCAAAATTATCGCATGTGGGGCTCGGACAATCCAAACGTAATTGTGGAAAAGGCTTTGCATGCGGAAAAAGTGACTGTTTGATGCGCATTATGGTCTGGAGATGTCTGAGGGACGTATTATTTTCGAAAATAGCTCTAGAGGAACGGTTACCGTCAATTCAGAGTACTATAGTCGTATGATAACCGGCATTTTTTTTTGGCCTGCAATTGAAGATTATGAACTGGACGATATGTGGTTTCAACGCAACACGACCATTGTTGGCTTTATTTTTGTATTATAAGTTTCCAGAATGCGTATTTTCACGTTTTGGCGACGTCATTTGCCCACCAAGATGGTGCAATTAAGACTGCATTTACGCGGCATTTGAAAATGGATTTTCGTCAAGTTATCTCCGAGATACTGCCCGAAATGTGCGAAAAATTGGCCGAAAACTACCTCAAAAGGATCCACTGCTACTACCAATTCAGAGAAGGTCATTTAAATGGCTTTGTATTTCGTACATAATAGCAAGGTCCAAGTATTATAATGAGATAAAAGTTTCATTGAAATCGTAGCTTTATGAGTGTTTTATTTAACTTTACTTTTAAACCCTTAAAGATGATAAACGTGTAGGATTAAATCTGACAGATCAAAATGAAGATTTGTTCCATCAGTTTGTTTTAAGAAAAAATACCAGCTTAAACCGTTTCCACTTATTATAATCTCATCTTGCAAATTGTAGTTTTTTAATTAAAAATACGAAACTTCTCTTAAAAAATAAACTAATAAACTTTGTTTTTATGTTTATTTAATCTCAATTTAGCTGTTTGGAAAGTTTGATTGCCGGAAAGAGCTAATCTGGTCTCGAGCATGAATTAATTGAATAACTAATGAACATAATTTGGATCAGATTTTTTTTTTTATTCATTTAATGTTTAAAATTTTCTTTCCTTTTCTAGAAAAAAAAATCCGTTTCTTGAGAGAAACTTGAAAGCACAGAGTAATTTAATAATCAAGTAATTACAAAAAAGCTAACATTTCATTTTAAATTTACTCTTTTTTCTATTTTACGTTGACTATTTTTTAAATTTTTTATAGTACAAAATTCAGGAATTGAGCATATATAATATATAAGAAATAATAATTTGTTAGTTTTGTAAGTTTCATATGCAAATTAAATGTTATCTTTAAGATCTCAATTTGATTACTTATAGAGACATTAAATTAGCAAGGACCCGATATAAAAAAGGACCGGTGCTATAAAACTTAATTTGCAAAAGAAACTCTAATTTCCAAATAACTTATGAACTTGTCTTAGTTGTAAGACTTAGTAAGAAGTCCTCAAAATATATTATTCTACAGATGTAGATATTTCATTTGCGGTGCTCATGAGTAATAACAGTGATGGTAGTAAATTCCTTTCCCTGCAATGTGAACTTGACTAAAATTATTAATCTTCTGATTACAAATTACAACTCTAAAACTGCCTTATCGGCTTCTAAACGTAACCACAAATACTATAACATACTTTCTGGCTGACACAATAAATCACGATCGTTATACAGAGTTGTACGGCTTTGCATTCATCCCGCCTTTTATTATCGCTTTCACATATTCTACTCTTTGTTTTCAGCTCAAAAACAACAACACAATGAACAGGTTTTACTGCAACAAAGGGTGAGAAAAAGGGAGCTAGCAAAAGAACAAGAGATTTAAAATTTTTTAAACGGTATTTTGTATCGGAACGCGGCACACGCACAATCGTGCAAGATCAGCAAAAAAAGAGTGGAAAACAACCATAAACCGCAGGAAGTGTTTTTGAGATTTGTGAAGTAAAAGAAAAGTGTTAATTTGCAATATTAAAGTAATTGATTGTATAGAAGTCCGTAATTTTTGTATGACATTTAGACAAAATCCAAATAATTTTGAAGAAAAGCATTTTTTTTGACAGTATATCTGCAAAAGGACCGAGATGTAAGTGAATAAACAAATTTCAGGGACTTTGGAATAATTAGTATTTAGATTCCTTTTATTGTAAAGGAATTTGTTTCCTTATGTGATTAATTATTCTCGATCTTTCTCCATTTTCCTTATGTTCTGCTATTAGATACATAAACTCCATTTTCCTTTTGTCCTTCGGAAAGTGAGGTTATATTGTGTTCGTTTAATTATGCCGAATTAACACTTTTGTTCTTTGCCTTCTCGTTTATACAGCGTTTACGCCTTAAAATGAATAAAACGGAGGCATCCAGACAAGGCTCTTACAAGAGCAACTCTATTAATACAAATGTAAGTTTGGGTTTCAGCTCTTGAATTGTTCCTGCTTTAATTTTTATTCCTTTTTTTTTTTTTTTTTTTGTTTAACAGGAATCCCGCATGCGCCGCCATGAGGTCACCGTTGAATTGCGCAAATCCAAGAAAGAGGATCAAATGTTCAAGCGTCGTAATATCAACGAAGAAGATTTCATCTCGCCCCTCAAGGAAACGAATGGCCAATCTCCTGTACAGATGACAGTGGACGAAATTGTTGCTGCCATGCAAAGCACAGATAGTGAGAGACAGTTCGCTGGTATGCAGGCGGCGCGCAAAATGCTGTCCCGGGAACGTAGTCCTCCCATTGATTTGATGATTAGTCATGGCGTTGTACCCATTTGCATTCGGTTCTTGCAGAATGCTGACAAGTAAGCTTACGTTATTGATAATTGTAGTTACATATATTGGGTTAGAGGGGTTGCTTTGGCGTTCCATTCTGTAAGCAATTGCACGAATATTCATGCGTAACAATCTCCATATGATCTATGCAGAAGGATGCATTGTAGAAAATGCAGAGTAAAACTTTGGATTCAAACCACAGTTAGGGCCGTTTTAGTGCTGCAATAGGTGGCTTTTCTTCAGAAAGTTAAATCCAAAGAACATTCAGGTCTATTCGTACTACATGACTGTATCTATGAAACCTCTGTATTTTGACGCAATTGTTTACTTCGACATCGGTAATAAAACACATGGTCCGTCCATACAATGCCGCCGCTCTCTTTTAACCATGATGAGCCCATATATTTCTCTCTGGAAGGCTTCCAGTACTGATTCAGCCGCCTATATAATAATTCTGTGACTATACAAATTTTAATTCCATTTGATTGACTGTTAGAATTATGCTTGTCAAGGCCTATTACTTTTAAGCCTTTGTTTTCTATCTAAAATCTATCAAATCGGTTTAATAAGTTCGAGGACTGAGGAATATATATTTTTTCTGCAAAACCCGTCCTTATTCATTAGCAAATCTCCTTCGGTTTAACACTTTATCAACATTTCATTCTTGTTTTTGGTTATAGAAAAGCTAGCCGATTCGAGACGCGCTGCAACGCCACCTATATCAGTAATATCTAGTTAGTATTTAACGTTGTACTTAAAATAGTCACTGCATTGAACGGGTAATGTTACGACTATTTGCTTAGTTGCAACTTTGGAAATTTTATCCAAGTATCTGGGAACGAAGGACAAAATGTTTGCGTAGCAATTGTAATGTAGGAAATAAAACAAA
>JAHXMU010000509.1:164969-187725 GCA_019455685.1 Philornis downsi
TACGCTCGGACACAAAATGCACGCTGCACTCCCGTGTACGGCTCCATTGCGACTAAATTTCCAGGAAGCGGCGCAGCGAACAACATATCGCCCCGCCACCCCGCGCCGCGCGTTACCGATAAATTGAAGAATTAAATCGCCAATCATATGGCCCACCCTGTATAATATAACCTACGTAGCCCACATTCACAATCATTCAATAATGCTCATTTGGAGTGGCTGCCAGATCGAAGTTATTTGTCACCGAAAAACACAAATTATTTTGCATTCCTTGAATGGGATATGAAAGTGCTTTTTGCAGTAGGAAAGCGTACGTGTGGACATGGGATTCAAAAGTAAAGTTAAATAAAACACACATAAAGCTATGATTTCGATGAAACTTTTATTTCATTATAATTCTTGAGTCCTGCTATTATGTACGAAATAAAATGTCATTTAAATGACCGCCTTTGGATTTTTCGAGCACTTTCTTGGCACATTTTGGGCAACAATTGTCAAATTTTACGTTGGTCTCGCTTTGACAGCCTTACTCACGGTGTGTCATCACACATGGGGCTGTTTTTGAACGTGTTTGCGACAGCCAGCGCCCCTTTGGGGAACTCATACTAATCCCGGAAGGATAAGATAAGAAGCATATCTCCTTGGAAAATTTCCTCAGGGCTTGCTTCCTCTCTCAGCTAAAGTACCTTTGAAGTCACTGGTATGAAGTGAACTTCCTCCCGGTTAGGAGTGAGGCCTATCTAGACACCTCAAATCGACGAAAAACAGTGTTTTCCAAGTTCCCGCATTACCTTCAGGAGACTCTGAAGCAACGCAAGATCACTGAAAACACCTGTTCGGGCAACTACAGCCAGCACGATGCTCCCACAAGGGGTCCTACACAAGTACATTTTGGGCAGTATCTCGGCGACAACTTGACAAATGTTTGTGTTCAAATGCTCCAACGTTTGGAGATTATCTGCGTAAACACAATCTTTGACGTAGCCCCACAAAAAAGTCTAACGGCGTTAAATAGCATGATATTGTTGGCCAATTAACGTTGCCAAAACGTGAAATTCCGTTTTCTGGATACTTCTCATGCAATACCGCCAAAATCGATCGTGTTGAGTGTTTATAACCTGCAATTATAGGCCAAAAAAAGACAACCATCATACAGCCATGGCGCTCTATAATGAAATTCGAGTTATCTGCCACACCTTCACTAACGAAAGCGATATTTGACACTTTTCTCACTGCAAATTCCCTCAATATCATGTTCATAAAGAGGATGAGATCGCACGGTAGGCTATCGCCAATCGCATAACAGCTCTTTATACTGACGCACAGTATGAGTACGATTTATCATTTAGTAGTTTCTTTGCAGTACTTGATTTTGTGAGTTTATTTAAAGCATAATTTCCGATTTCTACAACGGATAAAAGTATCGAACAAAGAATTTGTCTCAAATTTTGTATTGCAAATGCATTTGCTGAATCTCAATTGGCAGTGCATGCATTGCCATGATGCATAGGCCTGACCATATCTGTAACGCTTCCAGTCCCTTTAAATTTCTTTAAAACCTTGCCAGTTTCTTGCACATGTCGGTTATGATGACTATAATCATCCTGTAATGCCCGAAAAGTGCCCACATTTGAATCACCATTTATGTAGTAAGTTTTAACTACTTTCACACCGTCTTTGTTTGTTAAGCGATGCACATTCGTAAATGGCAAACCTATCACTAAATAAATAACACTTCAGATGACAGGTATTTAACAGCTGACAGCCTTGCCAGACCGCCGTATAGATAACCCTGTATTATAAAGAAATATGGTGGTTGAGTGATATATGACAAAATTTTGGTGTAGACTCTGTCTAAGCAGATGAAACAGTGAATTTGATTGAATTTCAAACAGCCAGTGTCTTTTGAATCAGAGATCTTTTATATAACAATAATTCCTAAAACATACCAGTTTACACTCCCTTCAACACCAGGCCTATAGTGGCAGAATTGTGGCGAAAATTCTTATATAAACTGATTTCAAGAAACACATTCCTCTGGCCCTCATAGTTTGCTGACCTTACTGCGTCAGATATTTCCTTGAGGGGTTAATGTAAACAGAATGTTTACTAAACAAAACCAACAAATTTGAATAGTTTACAATAATACATTCGAACGATAAATGAGGCAATTCCAACTTCAAGTTTCCTGGAAGTAATGAATAACGATGTCGAACTGCGTCATTGAGAGTGGAGGCCATTTAAATTCAATCGTCATTAAAAAGACGTATTAAAAATTGTTGCCTCCCAAATGAATAAAGAAAAATAATTTTGTATGGAATAAAAAAAAAACCCTGCACCCTGTATTTACAATATAAATACGGCTCTTAGTTTACAAATGGGAGCAGATACATGTGAAATTATAACCCATTTTTTCACCTTTGCCACGTATGCCAACATATTACTCCGTCCATCAATAACAACCTATAAATCAAAAGCATTCGAATTACGAAATTAAAACGTTCCTACTTAGATTACAACAAGAAATTATTAATTGTTTTGTGGCAAACTTAGAAAGGGATTCCAAAAGGGATTCTTAGAAGGGATTCCCAAATCGCTACATCAAGTTTTGATAGTAGTCTGGCCGATAAAATACTCTCCTTTATCAAATTTGGTTCCGTAAATTTGGTGGAAATTTTCTCTCTTGAAAATTTGGTCGATAGAGAAATTTGTCACTAAAAATCTTCTTCCATATCATAATCAATCATACTTTCTTGACTCATATCATTTATCATCATGATTCATTGCAATCCAGTATTCTGCACTGTATGGTAAAACAGGTAGAACTAACATGTGCTTAAGTTGTTGTTCTTTAATTGCTTACTTATTGAATACAATATTCCCCTACAAATTTCCTGGCAGATATCACGGAACCGTGATGTAATCATGCGCCACATTAAATTTGTGATCGTCAACGTCTACAGAGCATCCTAACCGCTGGGGATGTTTGTCTAAACAAGTAACTTGTTTACATCACAAACTCACTTCAGCTGACAATTTACCAATGTTAAAGAAGGTTGCAGTAACATTTGACACTTTTCTCGCTGCAAATTCCCTCAATATCATGTTCATAAACAGGATGTGATCGCACAGTAGACTTTGCCCTTTGGCAAAACTGTTCTATACTGACGCGCAGTTTAAGTGCGATCTATCACTTAGTGGTTTCCTTACAGCACTTGATTTTGTCAGTTCGTCTCAAGCGTAATTTCTGATTTCTGCAATGGATAAAATTTATTTCTGCAATGAATCCTTTTGAGGTAATTTTCGACTACTTTTTTGCACATTTCGGCGATAATTTGATGATTTGGTTTACAAATGCTCCAACGTTTAAAGATTATTCGCGTAAAAACGTTCTTTCAATTAATCCTACAAAAAAGTCTAACGGGGTCAAAGCTCATGATTTGGGAGGTCAATTAACTTCGCTAAAACGTGAAATTATGCTTTTTGGAAACTTTTCATGCAATAAAGTCAAAATCGGTCGTGTTGTGTGGCTCGTGGCACAGTCTTACCAAAACCACATATCGTTCAATTCATAATCTTCCATAGCAGGCCAAAAAAGTCGGTTATCAAATGGCCATTGCGGTCTGAATTGAGATTCGGATTATACGCCACACTTTCATTAACAGAATCGATATTTTCGGCAGTGCGTACATTGCGATGATCCACAGGCCTGACCACATGTGTAACGCTTCCCTTCAAATTTCTTTAAAATCTTGTCCTTGCACAGTAGGCTGTTTATGACGACTATAATCACCCCGTAATGCATGAAAGTGTTCACTTTTGAGACACCATTTTTGTAGTACATTTTAACTGTTTTTACGCGTTCTTCGGTTATTAAACGACCCATATTCGTGAATGGCAAACCTTTCACTAGTTCAGATGACAGGTATTTAACAGCTGACAGCATTACCAGACTGGCGGTTTTAAAACCACTAAATGGATATCCTAATTTGTGGCATCAGCGATGCGTTTAGCAGTTGAATGTTGATAAAAACGTTGATATAATTGTTGTTGAAGTTTATGCTATAATATTAACTTAACAAATTGTTTTCTATATAATTTTATTAGTTTATCTCCCCCAATTGCCCAGATATGGATTCATCAAATAATAATAGTCTTGAAACCAACTTTGGATCAGAAATCTTTATAAATCTCCTCAACACCACTGACTCTTCAACGGAAAAAAATGCTTTAATATCACCATTCCTGCTCGAAGCTTTACTCTCCCTACTATATCTGGGATCCGATGGCAAAACAACTGAAGAGCTTAAAAGTAAACTGCAACTGAATCGTTTCCCCAACAACGCCAAAATGGCCAATTACTTTGCGGGCAATTTGGCGACCATAACACAACAATCACCGGATACTCAACTTGAGATATGTTCCAAAATCCTGGTGAACGATAGTTATGATTTGGACAAAGAATTTCAAAAAATTGCCTACAAGTATTTTCTAACGTTAACAGAAAAATTAAATATGTCCCAGGAGGAAAGTGTGAAAGCGAATATTCAAAATTCTATACAACAAACACTAAAGAAATCATCAAATTTCTCCACAATCTCATCGAATAATAAAAGTGTCTTACTAGTGGCGGCAAATTTTAAAAATAAATGGTTTTTGCCCTTTAGCGCCTATCGTTCCGGTTTGTATGAGTTCCATTTGTCCAGTGATTGCGTTAAGTCCATACCCATGATGTTGGATAACGAAATGTTTGTTAAGTTTGTGGAAATAAAAGAATTGGATGCCAGAGCTGTCGAATTGCCCTATGAACACGATGATGAAATTTCCATGTTGTTGATTTTGCCCAACAGAAGAGATGGTTTGAAGGAGTTAGAATTGAAGCTCAAAGATGTTAATTTAAGTTCCATATCGGAGCAAATGCAAATGGAAAGTGTCCAGTTGTTATTGCCTAAATTTAAAATCGATTTTGAATGCTCCATGAAAGAGATATTACAAAAGGTAAGGGAAATATTTATAAATAAGGAAACAGTTTATGTCATAGTCAGCGTTTTATGTTTCTAGTTGGGCTTTTCATTGATATTCTCGGAGGACTGTAACATGAAGAATCTGTTGTCGTCCCAGTCTCCAACAAGCGCCCTTCCAATATCGGATGTTCTCCATAAAGTCTGCCTTGAAGTAAATGAATCTGGCTCTGAGTCATCAAATGTTGAAGGTAAGTGATACAAAAGTCTACTTATATTCTTCTCATTACACCATAAAGTAAAAAAATGAAGGTGCTCCTTTGGTGGCGTACCACAGTTTTAGTTCCCGAGCATGAAATATCGCTTGAAAGCTTGTGAAAAAACAAATTCTCTTGTAATCTATGAAAGAGATATGGGAGAGCTTCTGTTATTTGTTTTTAGACGATTCTCAAAAATCCCTTTTTGGAACCATTTTTCCTGTCAGTTGCAAGCTTTTAAAAGCACCTTTTTGTCTTAATTGCTGGCAAAACTTTCGAATTTTATATGCATAATAAGTTCCATGCATTATATATAAGGTGTAGCAAAATGAAATCCATTATTTTTATTTTTCGATATGCAACGTTTTATTCAATCATTTGTTGCCATTTTGAAGGTAATTCGATTATGCCCCTCTCGTAGAAATTCACGTTCCTGTTGGCAAAAACTGAGACTGTCTTCACAAGCGTACCTTGAGCGAATTTTTCATCAGCAATATCATTTGCCATAAGCAGGAACAGATAGTAATCAACTGGTGCCAGGTCCGGACTGTAAGGTGGATGCATAAAAATCTTCTAATCAAGCCACTATCGATTTATGTTGTCTGACGTTGTCCTGTAATTCGATTATGCCTCTCTCATAGAAATGCTCGTTCTTGTTGGCAAAAACTGAGACTGTCTTTACAAGCTTATTTTAACCGAATTTTTCAATAGAAATATCATATGCCATAGACAGGAACAGATAGTAATCAATTGGTGCCAGGTCCGGAATGTAAGGTGGATGTATAAAAATCTTCCAATCAAGCCGCTAACGATTTATGTGTTCTGACGTTTTTCCGAAGGAACACAATTCATCTTCTATTAGTCAAAACTGATGCGTATTTGACATCAAAATCAGAACTATAAAATCTATTCAGCCGTATGCCTTGCGTTTTCGCTTTTATCGAAGGAAACCTGTAAAATTAACTGCTAAGTCAAGCAGTCACAAAACTGCCTGAATAGTTTTTTGAGTACGAAATCGTATCTTTCCAATGCCATCTAACGTAACCGAATCACACTTATAGAACGCAAGATACAGATTACTAAAGCCATCTATTGGATAAATAAGGGATTTTTTTATGGGTTATCCGTTTTTTATTTTCAAGTAAAGTTAAATAGAGCATACATAAAACTATGAATTTTATTTCATTATAATGCTTGGTCCTTGCCATTATGTACGAAATTCAATGTGGTCCTTTAGAGGTAGTTTTCAAAAATATACGACCCAATGACACCTCCAGACCATAATGTGCACCAAACAGTCACTTTTTCCGGATGTAATAGCTTTTCCACTATCACTTCTGGCTTCTCCGAACTCCATATGCGACAATTTTGCTTGTTGACATAACCACCGAGTAAGAAATGAGCTTCATCGCTGAAGAAATTTTTTTAGTAAACTTTAATTATTTTTATGTGTTCTTCGGTTGTTAAATGATCCATATTCGTAAATGGCAAACATTCTACTAAATAAATTACACTTTAGCTGACAGGTTCTTAACAGCTGGTCGTCTTGCCAGACCGGCGATTCTAAAACCACTAAATAAAGGGTGTCCCAACAAGAACGCAAGATTGAATTGTTTTTCAGGCTGTATGACATTTGGCGCCGTCTTGTTGAAACCACATGCCCTCCACATTCATTTCTTTTATTCTAGGCACGAAAAAACTGGTATCATTTTACGATACCGAACACCATTAACTGTTTGAGCTTGACATGTCTCATTTTCATGAAAAAAGGTCCAATGATTCCTCCAGCCCAAAATCCACACCACACAGTGACACGTTGAGGATGCATTTGCTTCTCGTGAATCACTCGAAGAATGTGCTCATCCCAAATGCGACAATTCTGCCTATTGACGAAGCCATCAAGATGGAAATGGGTCTCGTCACTGACTATGATTTTATCGGCAAAAATCAGCATTTTCATGTTGTCTCTCCAATACCCAATTAACGAACTCCCTTCGCTTTCCATGGTCAGCTGGCTTCAGTTCCTAAGTCAATTGAACTTTGTATGCATGAAGATGCAAATCTTTGGATTTGGAGACACCAATTTGCTGAGCTCGGAGTCGAATTGAGGTGGATGGAGTTTGAGCGACATCATCACGTACAGCTGCGACATTTTCGGTCGATCGACCTGGTCGAAGGCACGTTGTTGTCTTTTCATCACTAACAGACCCAGTTTTGGCAAATTTATCTATTAATCTCTTTGCAGTTGACTCTTTTGGAGTATAATTGTGACCCCAAATTGATCGCAATTTGCGAACTGTAGCCGCAAAACGTTCACCATTTTGGGAAAACAATTTCACAATGAGAATGCGTTGTTCATTCGTGTAGCGCTCCATTTTTACTAACCTCGTACCTTCTACTAGCAAACAACAACAATTATTCAAATGTCAAACAATGACACTTCGAATGGCTCCAAATTTAAATCTTCCGTTCTTGTTGGGACACCCTTTATATAAACCTATATTATATCACATACATGGGTTTATAGATATTTTCGTTAGCTGGTCGCCAGAATTTCTTATTTACAATGGCTGCGGTCACATTAGAATGTTACATTTATCCAAATAAGTTGCAATTCACTTGTAGTATAGTGACAGTAGGACCCCTAGTGGGAGCATCATGCGGGTTGTGGTTGATACCAAATTTGCTGGTAGAGATTTTGTGCTCGAATGTGGAGTTGTATTGCAACCGGGTTATAGAGACCCATAGAGTAACAGAGACGATAAGAAAGGCCTTACCTCCGCCAATGGGGATTGTGTTCCATACTAGCATAATGAATTTTGTATCTCCCGGCTGCGAAGAAAGGGTTGACAACTGCGGTAGTACCGAAATTGTCATCCCCTTTTCCTATATAGTCCAAGTTGTACTTGGCTATCCCAGGGGGCGTTGGCAATCGCATGGTAATATGCCCAGTGCGTCGCACATCGTGGGTAAGGCCTTCATGGCGAGACTCACGTTAAATTTCCGTGGATTCTGTAGTATAGTGACTGAAGAACGGAATATGTGGTTGTATGTCTTTGTATTTAGTACACATCAGGTCCTAACCCCACTGTTATATAACTTTTTGAGGCCGTTCCTTATGTGTGTGGAGTGGAATGGTTTTTCGAATAGTCCATTTACTGTGCGAACAATGAAAAACCTTTGTTGTTGAAATGACTTCGGAGAAATGGAGTCCTTGCAAATATAATACTCAGTATATGTAAACTTTTCTCTGCACCCAGAAGTGTGTGTATGGTACTGAATTTTTATATACTATACAGGAAGTCCTCACTAAACTTTCATTCGATCATAGCATGGACAAAGTAAGATCGGCAAAAATGATTCATAAGGTCATAATTTACCTTAGCAGTTATGCTAAAGAGCCCTGAGGAAAAAGGGGATTTTTGTGGAAAAGCTATCCCCCCATTCGCATTGTTGGTTGGTGTAATGGAAAAAGTTTAATCAATATTTTCAGATGATATCTATTTCACATTTGCATAATATGCTTATAAGTGGATATACGAGTATATCCAACCAATAATGTATCAACAGCATCGGGTTAGTCACAAAGGGATCTTAAGATGGACTCGACAGGGAGTCCGAAACGTGTCATCCTTCAGGCTGATTAGTAAATTGACTGTTGCTCCAACCAAATACTAAAAAACATTTTCAATTTGGAAATGTCTACAGTCTAATGCTTACCCATGTGATGGATGTACGCTGCTCTAACACACTCTCCCAATTTCTACGACAAAATACCCCCTAAATCCTTATGTTTCTGGTGCACAGTGGCAACATATTGCGTATGAAAAATCGACATCAGACAAGTTTTGGTATGATGAAGAACGACAATTGTAAGGCGAATTGTAAGTTAGCGCCATAAGCAGAAGGGAGACAGATTAAGTTTTTAAGTGAAAGAAACGAATGTGAAAAGAGTGGGAGGGCGAGAATATTGAGGAGTCATAGTGGTACAGGAGAACCCGGAAATTCTAACAAAAATGTACAATCAGATATTATAGAACAGAGCTTTCCACCTGTTAAATCAACGACTGAAATCTGTTCACAGATACGCAAGGTGTGCTGTAATTATGAATGGATCATTTCTAAAAGCTGATAGCTCTGATTCAGTGAGCTTACAAGCATTGTATTTTTAGACTCACTAAACGGGACCAACTGTATAACGGCGATTCCGAACGTCAGTTTCAGAAGCATTCACTAGAGATGTCTACTAACGACTATTCGAAGTGTTCGTCAGAAATATGAGGCAACCGCTGTTCAAACAAATATTTGATGATTATATAAAGAGTTAAGCCCGCGATAATATACACGACAGTTTTGTTTTCTAATCATCGAGCTACGGCGTTTGATAAAAAAAGGAGGACAGTTATTCTTGCATGTCAAATGTCATTACAATTTTAAATCATTCCATTCCCTTCCGAGAGATAACTCCTTTGCTAAAAATACTAAAATTGAAGAAGTCGGCTGGTTGAAGATTTGTAATAGCTTTTGGATTTCTGTTACTAGCCAGAGGGGATCGTAAGATCCAGTGGATATTTTCTCTTCAATAATTTCAATTAATAATACTAATGTAAAAAATTTCAATACTTTCTATCTATTTTCAGCCACCAAACCTATTGTCATAAGTAACTCCATCGATACACGGCAAAAATTCTTCCGGGCCGATCATCCCTTCTTCTTTGCCATACGAAATAGAGATGCCACGTATTTCATAGGACATGTGGTTAACTTTTAAAATTGCATACCTAAACTAGACTTAAGAAATGTGAAGATGTGTGAGTGTAGCAAATAAAAATGCTTCCTTAATTTGCTTTAGATCCTAAATGAGTGAGATGTTGCCACTTTCTCATACAAAACCGCCAAAATGTCCCCTTATTTCTATATCTATGACAATTTATTTCTTACTTGCCGTGTTGATGGTAGTCATGGGTAAATAAAAGTGCATTTAACACTGTAGAGTTATTTTTTTTTTTTGAAAATTTATTTTATTTTATTTCAAGTTTTTAATTTTGTAGGTTTCGTTTCTTTTTTCCTGTGGCAATTTAATATTTTAAAATATTTCAAAAATTGTTTTCAATTGTTATGTTTTCATATTTTTTATATTTTTGTTTGTTTGTAATTGTTGTCTGTTGGTTTATTTTGTTAAAGAATCGTAAGTTTAGAGTTGTTGTTTTTTATTGTTTAATGTACATCCTTTTAAAAACTATTTGTATTATTTTATAATTTAGTTGGTTTCTCATGTTTTTTTTTTAATTTATAACTATTTATTTTAGGAATTTTATTTATTGATAATTATTTCATAGTTTTCATTTTCATGTTCATTTTAATTATAATTATATTCTGTATTAGTTACTAATTGTTAATACATATATATACAAAACATTTAATACTTAAACGAATGGTTGAGTTCTTTTATTTCTCCTGCTTCACTCATTTTTTTTATATATTTTAAATAAATTCATGTTGTATTTAAGTTAAATCTCTGTGGAAATATTGTTGTATTTAGAAAATATTTACAGTCGTTTTTCTTATGTTATCCTGTGTTTTTGGGTTATCTTTAGTGATTTTTTTTATCCTTAAATTACTTAATTTTGATTGATAACACACACTTTTTGTTTTGTTGTTCACAAAAATATTTACACTTATAAATCTAAATAATTGGAATGTCGGCAAAGATCGGCAAAATAACATTTTGGAGGAAATCATCTAATCTAACAATTCGTTTGCAGGAGGCAGAAGCAATTTGGACTGAAGATATTTCAAACGATTGTTCCAATGATGTAATAATAACGTAAACTGTGAGCGAAGAATGGTAAAGTCCAATAAATTGTATTCTATTAATATTTTGGAAACGCTTTTCTATATGACGCAGATATTTTGGTATAAGAAAAATTTCTGTAATGATACATCAGTACATGGAAATTCTCTTTGATCATTAACTTTACATATGAAAAGTATCCATGAATGAAGTTTCTACTATGAAATTTGCTATATAAAGAGTGGTTATAATGAAGTCATTCTGTATGAAAAGTGACTATTTAGCGCCTATGAGGACTTTCTTCTATACTAAAATTGCCTATGAAGATTATTTTCTACACCGAAAGTGTCTGTGGGGGCACTTTTTTTATAATCTTCATCTTTTTAGAATATATGCAGCAATTGGACAATAAATTCAAGCTCTTTGGGCTTCGGCGTTTCTTCTGAAATTTGCCACACTAATTTTTGATGGTATTTCAAAAGTCTGGTTCTTCCAAGGGAGTTTTAGTGGCTCTCTTCTGTGCATCATATTGGGTTTGTTGCCGAAGACTTTTCTTGCTGAAACGTTTAAATACATTCACACTGCATGATCCAGTCAAAGCAATCGTTGCAGTTTGATGCGCCTAAACACGTGAATATCGGTGTATAGCTCATACGACTCATGTTTCAGAAGGCGCCGAATCTCCATTAACTGTAAAAGTCCATATATTTCCCGGAAGACTCGCTTGTGTCATAATCCAAAGTCGCTTGCACCATATATCAAGGTAGGCCAATGTCTGGTATATTTGGATCTTTGTTCATTGAGAGTGAACTATGTTATTAGCATTATTACTTAGCCCATAGTAACATCTGTTTATAAGCGATACTCTTTTCTTAATCCTCGGCTTGACATCATTAGCATTATTCATAGTGAAGCCGATAGAGATAGAAGAATTCATTCACCACTCAAAAGTTATAGTTGTTAACATTCACATAGCGTTCCAAACGGTTAGACTCTGTGTTTGTCAAAACAAATAACCATCTCAATAAATGAGAAGGCTGCAGTAACATCTCGCAGATTTAGTAATGTGCATATATAATCATCATGGATATCCGAGCAACAAATGGCTTTTGTTAAAGACGCCGTCATAATCATTTCCAACGGTAAGTGTAAGAGGTCTAAGGATAGGCTGTGGCCCCCATTTGAAATACTCGTTTGGTGTAAATGCCTCACTAAGAGTTTTGCCTATCTTTACTGAAGGCTTTGAATCAATCAGTGTCCTTTTAAAAAGGCGAGTAAGCTCCGTAGGAATGGAAAACTCGGCCATGACGAAATATAAAATATATCGGACTGTCAAATGCTATTTTAAAATAGATGAAACCGTGAGCTATGTGGATCTGTTTTTCTTGCGTCTCCTCCAGAATTTGGCATAGTATAAATATGAGGTCAGTTATGAATTTACCGGGCCTTCAGGCACACTGATATGATTCAATCAGGACAGATAGAGTAGGCTTTAGTTTTTCGCATATCATGCTCAGCAGAACCTTATAAGCATTAAGTAAAATACTTATATCAGGGTAATTGGTACACATTAGAACCGCCTTTCTTGAAAATACACTTAAATTTTAATCATTAGGCTTGCATTTCTTAGCCCAAATCGTGTTTAAGTCATTGTCTCCGGTCTTAAACAGCTCTGCCGTTAGATCATTGGCGCCTACAGCTTTTTTGATTTGAAGATGTTGTGTTTTGATCTCGTGTTGGTTCGGTGCAATGCAGACAATATCGTCCTCGATAGTTAGCCTAATTTCATCAATTAATAACACAGTTTACAGGAGTAAAGCTGTCATTACAGGATTAAAGCTTCGTGGCATAACCCTACTTTTTATTTTTTGGTGGAATTTCTGAACTTCTCCCTTATACCTGTCCTTCATATGTCCTCAATTTCCTGCTCTTTTCACAACTATTTCTGCCTATTAAAAAGTCGGTGGGCCTTCCTTTTCTTCGCTCTTGCCATAACAACTTCTGCTTAGTAAAATGTCGGCGTGTCTCTCGTCTCTTCTCGTTATAACGTTGCCTTATAGCAGGCGCTACAATCGGTGAATGAAAACTTGGCAGTTTAGAAATACTCGGTGGCCATTCCCAGCCCATGTCACCTGATAGATTCGATTGTGATGAGCGGGTTGGAAAACAGGCTGGCAACGATTGGTTTGTAACTTTGGTTGCTACTTTCGATTTTTTGTTTGGCAGGGGTGACATCTATATATTAATTCTGGCGTTTATTAGCCCAAATGAATGATTTTTAGGGCAGTTTGAATAAAATAATTATATACTGTGCATGAAAGTGGTATTTCATTAAATACGACCATCAAATACGGTTTTCAGTACTCTCGAAATTTGTCATAAATTGTAAAGTATTATTTTTACTGACTCAGGAATCGCCATGTCCGTTTTGCTGACTTAAATGCTCTATTAAATTTAGAAATTAATATTTCATCCAAAATGTTTTTACCGACATTAATTCTTCTTAAATCATTGTTTTAATACAGTCAGCCCCATGAAGAATTTGATTCAAAATATATTGAGAAATATTGTAAAACATTTTAGAATCAATCTTCTGTTAATATTTAAGCCACATGTAATTGGCGAATATTTATGATAAAATATGTCGTAAAATTTGTTTAATATTACGAGTCGGAGCTGTTTTATAAATTTTTAGGAATATAAAGTAATTATTTACACATATTGTTAGCTGCCTTATTTAAAAGTCAATTGTTATTTTTAAATATTCATTTATTTTATGATTAAAATTATCAGTAGAACTCAATTGAAGTGAATTGATTGTTTGATCAAATTTTAACTAATGCTGATTTTCTGTTCAAATTGGGTTTAGAAGTTTGTTTGCTGTTGTTTTTTTACAATGATCATGCATTTTGATATTCCTCGAAAAACTATTATTAAATTGAATCAATTTCCCATTTTTTTTATTACAAATTAATTGTTACTCTGTTAATGCTATTTTGAAATAATTTATGCAATATTCTCTTTTAGTATTTACACTTAACAACCTTGTAGCTTTACCTAAATATCTAACTAACCCTGTCTTTTTGTTGTGTGAAGTTGCGGTTTTATTGATTTAGGTTTTTGCCTTCCTGTTTCATGTCTACTACAGTTCATCTTTTTGGAAAACCACTTCCGCGTGTGAAGAAGGGGATGTTGTCTGTCCTGCTTCCGTTGCAGTGGGTATAGAACCTGTAGGTGGTCTTGGTGGAGGCGGTATTTGGTCATCTTCTGCTCCATTTAGCAAATAATTCAAGTCGTGCGTTATACGATCTAACATGGCACCAGCGTCTTCTTCGTCCTCTCCCTCTTTATCCTTCTTATTATCTTCTTTCGTTGTTGTTGCAGTAGTGTTGGAGGTATGGCTTAAATTTATTATGGGAGCAGGGATTTGTTGTGCTGTCGCTGCATTGATTGAAGACCCCACTGAGGATGGTTTGGAGCCTTGCATTGCTGCCACCATGGTGGGCAACAACGGATCAAATGTGTGCGTAGTGGGTTCCATGATAGTCACACGCTTCTGCGCCTTCGGTGTTTGCGTCGTCACCGAGGTGGTTGTGATAATTGTGGCTGGTATTGAATAACTGAGAGTGGGCGCCACTGCGGGTGCTGGAATATTGGTTAGACCACTGATGGAAACGATAGCAGCTCCGGGTGGCAACATTTGTGTCGTGTAGTTGGCAACACCTTGCGTGTTTGTCTGATGTTGTACAGAAGAGGCTTGATGGTGATATGACGTTACTGAGGGGCAAATGTTCACGGGATTGGCAACAGAACGTACGCCTATAATGGTATCTAAAAAGAGAGAAAGAATTTTGTAGAAATGTAGTAATTTCTTATACAAAAAATTTTATTTACCAATAAAGTTTCTTTTTAAAAATTTTGTAAAAGTTAGTTTCTTATAGGTTAATGGCAATAGCAAGATATCTACAGGGTGTCCGTTGGGAAGGTAAACTAATTTGTTTATAATTTCTGATTAAATGAAAGAGAATGGATCTTATATTGGTAAATGTTTTATTTAATGTCGGCAATTATGTATGGAATACAATATCAGATAAATGTCCACCTCTGTTAGCCTTACAAAGGCGAGCCCCTTTGAGCACATTTTTCATTACATTCTCACACATTTCACGCGGTATTTAATTAATTTCATCACCCTCTTTCTTCGAAATCATTCCCTACACGATAAAAAGTGCGTCTTGTTGGCACGTTGTTTCTCCCAAAAATTTCACGTAACTTTCCCATCGTTACAGTAATGGATGATTGATTTTGATAAAATGTTTTAACGATTAAAACACTTTGGTTTATTGAATATTTTTTCATAATAAATTTGCCACACCTCTATTTCACGACTGTCAAATACGACCTGTCAATACTAATGTTTACCGAAATGGCGGCAAAACAAAGTAGTATACCTTGCTGTATTTAAAAAGTTTAATGATCTCTTAATTGGAATAATTTTACCCACTCTCCATAAATTAACTAATTATAAACCCATTTTGCAACTGAATTTGAATATTCGAAAAATCAAGTTACTGAGGTAGTCAGGAAATACTTAATTAAAAAGAGGACGATTGTAATTCTTGATATTACACGCTCCTCCATTAAAATTTCTCCACTATTAAATTTAAACATTGGAAAATCGACGATTATAGGAGTTAAGAAACGAAAATTGGCACTTCTACCGGATATGTTTCGTTGTTGTTGAGTTAATAGCATATTTGCATTTAAGCGATTTTTTTAATTTGGCGACTCTTTGAATAATTTTATATAGTGTGTCATGACTACACCAAAAGTAAATTATTTTCGCTCCGTTTCTGAGACAAATTTAAGTTATTGAGTGCACCGTCTTTTAGGTGTAGATATATTAGCATTTTAGCGATTTTTTTAATTGGCGGTTTTTTGCATGATTTTAAATACCGTGTGATGGCTACATGAAAAGTAGATTATTTTCGCTAGTGGATTCTCCGTTTCTGAGACAAATTTAAGTTACTGAGTGCGCTGTTTTTTTGGTTATACATAGATACATTAGCATTTTAGCGATTTTTTTTAATTTGGCGGTTTTTCGGTCGAGTGAGTCAAAAATAGAATGGTCAATTGATTTGAAAAGGTCTTGTATATTCCATTCATGGGATAAAATAGTTTTTTTTTTTTTTTTTTGATTTCTGTAAATAATTATTGGCGCCGCTTTTTCTAGACCTCTTGACAAATCTAAAAGTTAGGCATTCTGTTTCTGAGATATGGATACATTCGTAGTTGGGCATTCTGTGTCCGAGATATAAACACATTTGCATTTTAGAAAAAAAATTGGTGCTGTGTTGAAGGCAATCGGTAAAAGTCACTGTGCAGATCAAATTTAGTTATTTTCGTCATTGGATATTCAGTTTTTGAGTGATGGAATTGTTTATATTTTAGTGATTTTTGAATTCTAGCTACTTAAAAAATTTGTAATATGTTAAAAATTAGTTATTTCTATAAAAAGATTCACTATTTCTGAGATATGGACAATTTTCAGTATTAGGGCTTTTTCAATATTGTACATATATTAAACCATATGGCAGATAGTGTTTTTCACAAACATCTTTTTAATTTGGAGTTTTGGAAATTTTTGTTGCTAGACGCTTCGTTGGTAAAACATAGGCTTTTATTTGACATTAATTGATTAATTTCGGGACTAGATGCTCTGTTTTCGGGATATGGATATTTTTGCATAATAGTGATTTTTTTGGTGACTATTTGACGCCAAGTGGCGAGCATGGAGATTAGAAAAGGCGACCATCATGCATATGATCGTGGGTTCAGACCCCTATACTTTCATTATCAATATTACTATCATTATTTAAGCCGCGATCATCTCGATACATCTGACGAACACTTCGAACAATCGACAAGTCTCAAAGTAACGTCCGAAATCGTCGTTTAACTATAGGTGGCGTTGAGCGAGGCTGAGTGAGAAAGAATGTGTGTAAGCTCATTGAGCGTAAGAAGCTTGTCTTTATCTCATTCATGCAATGCAAGGAAATTGATTTTTTTTTCTAGTCAGATCGCAATTAGGGTTATCAGTTTTTGGAAATATCTCTGATAAGTTTTTAGGGACATCTGAGGGACTTTTGAAATACGGAATCTTTAAGTATGTATAAGAAATATCTCAGCGAAGCTTTCCAGAATCTTTAAGTGTAAGAATTATCTTTGAAAAGTTTTTAGGGGGTATCTGAAAACCTTTTGAAATACGGATGCTTTAAGTATAAGAATCTGCTATTTAAATTTCATATTCAGCATTAGGATGGTTAAAAATTAATCTCCTTATTGATGTTTGCCGAATGCTAATGCAGTATATCTTTAAAGCTAGATAAGATAGTAAAATTGTACTGCTTTTAAAGTCACTTTAAGAGACTTATAGTACATATTTCTACTTCAAAGCAATAACTGACATATATGTATATGCTTAGAATATGGAAGAAAATCGAGCTTTTTCCATTTTTGGAGCATGATATCTCGAAAACTAAATCCAAATTTAAAAATGTTTACTATTTAAAAGACCGTCATAACAAATTTATTAAAAATGGGATTTTATATCGCTGGCAAATACAATATTTTAATGACGTGATGTCCACAAATATTAAAATTCTTTAAATAGACTATAAGTGAAATTTCGTTCCTTTATTTGAAAATTCGCATATAAATATTGTTTAGATTTTCATAAGAGGTTAATAGAGAAAAGTATATGTTTGTCATAAAATTGTTGTTTTGAATACATTGTGATCACATGTCATTTGTCATGTGAATTTCCCACCGTTTTATGAAGAAACTAGTCAGGATGAAAAACTTTGAAATTAGTTTCATACAATAGAAGATGTAGTCACTCGTATTACAAAAAAAAAAAAATCTTTTAGAAAACCAGATGGGGTTATTTAAAACGTATTTTAAAAAATATGTTGTGATTACACCGAGAATAAGTTATGGATGAATCGTGATAAATATCTTCTAGGAAGGTATCCGATTACCGCGAAGTGCATTTTAGGAAAAAAGTGTCATTATCTCAAGGATTTGATGACCAATATAAAGCTTTCCCTCGAAAAAATTCACAATTTCCAAAATACGCTATAAAGCTCACAACCAACACGATTGCTTATTGTGCATTGTCAAATCACAATAGTTTAAGATTAAACAAATAATTATTGTGACAATTAATATCTAGTTGTTTTTTACATTAGTTCAGTTCTTTGAGAATAAAACGAAATCAAAGTCAACAACCTCTATGATGAATTGCTATGTGTTGCCATGCTCTCATAAAAGAAAATAATGACTAAAAATCGAACAATAAATGCAAACTGGTCAAGCATGGTGTTACATTCGCAAATTAATAGCTCTAATTTTCAGATATATGTAGGTCGGGAAGAGCTTCAGTGATTTCGCACGCATTCTATATCTGAAGTCACCCAAGGTGACCTGCCTTTTATCTACGATTCCGAAGTCTAAGAAGCATTTATTAGACTTACCGATTACTCAACTGCTCAATGTGTTCCTCAAACACATTAAGGCAGGCGCCCGTAGCTCCAACGGGGATTGAGTTCGCGATCATGCGAATAATAGTCGGGTGTACTAACTATCGCATCACGGTCAGTCAGCAAACCACATTTTTACCGCTAATTGCAGCTTTTTTCAACCAGTTTAGTGGGCGAAATTTGGATTTAGTTTTATTCACAAATAGTTTTGTTAATTCTAGCTTTTTTCACTAAGTACGGTATTGCAACTTATTTTAGCATATAATTCATATTTTCTACTAAAAAACAACTACACTGGCACACAACTTAGTGGCAAACGATGTGGGAATGGCAAGTTCTAGCGGCGATGAAAGAATTATTCTACAAATGGAATAAAGAATCTCAAAATTATAGAAAAGCATGCAACTATCCGGTTTCAGCTATCCGTCATTAGGAGCTGAAATAGGTCAAAACTTCATACAATGCCGTGACATTTGTAGAACGTTTTATGAAAAATTGACATTTTTGATATATTTTTAAATTTTATTTTGAAAAAGGACTAAGCGATGTAGGGAAATTGAAAACAGAGGGTCCAAGTCTTTGGAGTTCGCTCTTAATGGAGTTCGCTGCGCTATAAATTGCCTGAACATCTCAAATTGCTGGCTATCCATTTAAGTTGCTTGATAATTTCCAAAAGTAGGGTGATTTTTTTTTTCAAATTTGAAATGTTATAGAAAATAATTCTTGAGAAATTTCACCGAAAATCTTAAAATAGAAATTTGGTATTGAGGTAATGCTTTAGATTACTATCAAAGATTTACATCAATACCAAACTTCTATTTTAATATATTTCGTATAGCGTCGACTATCGACAACTTGTTCGCCTGTAGGAAAAAAAGTAGTCTATTTTTTAGAGATTTAACTAAGAATCGTTCATCCCAAAATGTTTGTTTCTTCGTGTTTTTGTTAGAGGGAAAACAACGCTAAATAACACTGAATTTGAAATTGCATTACCAGAAAATTCTATAAATCATTGTCATTTTCACTCTTGGGAATCCTAAATTTGTAAAATTTATGAAATCATGTTTCAAACATAAGAGTTGTTGAACACCCAATGCCAAAGTTCAAATGATTGCTTGTGGTTTTTTGCTGGAACTTTGAAAAGTGCTAAGAAATTCAACAGTTTCTTTAAAATTTAGTTGCCTTGCTATACCTTAAACCATCTCCAATTAGGTTTGCTGACAGATCAGCGACTTCAGATTTGTTTACAAAAGGTACATCATTTAAAAAGCCCGTTTAAAGTGATTGTTAAATTATCATCGTCACTGATGCGGAGTTTGAGCACAATTGACACATGTATTTTGTGATTTTTAAAATGAATACAAATATCGAACAAAGAATTTGTCTGAAATTTTGTATTGCAAATGGCATTTCATGTTCGACACACACGTAGTACACACGACTATCGTTCCCACGATGTCACGTTCAATCTCAAATACAGCCATCTTTCATTATTTGAGCGACGGTCACCTCGATGTGTCTGACGAACACTTCGAGATGTCGAGTAATCGGCAAATTTTGTAAATGTTTCTCAAACTGTGGCGTTATAATGCACGTAAGTTCTCTGAATATGAGAAACTTTTCCATGTCTCATTCATGAGATGTTAGGGAATTTGTTTCAAATGACATTTCATGAGTCAAAACTCTGAAAAGATTACAGAAGGCTTACGGTGAATCGACTTTATCAAAAGTGGTCGAAATTGGTGGAATATTTGTTTCACTCTATTTGCCTGATCTCTAACGTATTAAACTGAAATTAACTTTGATAAAGTGAAGTAAATGGTGGGTGAACAACTTTAATTAAGTTTTAGAGAGAGAGAAAGCTGCAGAACTTTCAGTGTTTCATGAATTAATTCATACCATTCTACACGATTTTTTGGGTGTGAAATGCGTTGCCGCTGGATTAGTTCCGAAAGACCTGAATTTCTTTAAAAAACTCTAACGGGTAAAGATAGCTGAAGGCAGAATGATTCAATTTCGATTCCTCTTTTGTGAAATTCGAAATAACTAGTGATGAGACATGGGTTTACGTGAGTGATATGCAAACCGGTCGGAAAAAATTCATTCCATATTGTGTTGAAGCAGAAAAAAAAAACACATCAAAGTCGATCACAAGTCAAGCTAGTGTTTTTATCGCAGTATTGTGCAATCGAAATTCTTGCCAGAAGTTTAGGTGGTAAATAAATAATGTTATCTGGACATTAACTGGCGTTTTGGATTCCACATTCATTGAAGATATCCAGATTTGTGGAAAGAAAACTCATAAATTTTGCACCACTTTTGTGCTTCATCTGATAAGGCCATCATTGTGAATACATTTTTGGCCAAAAATTCAACAAATATTCTCGACCAACTATCGTATTCATCTGATATGATTTTTTTCTCTTCCAAAAACCTAAATTATCATTTGGAGGAGTCAATTTTCAGTCGCTTGAAGATATAAAGCGTATTCGCGATGACAACTGACTCTTTTTCTGGGAAATGCTTTCCGATAGTGCTTTGATAATTGGGTTGTCCTTTGGCAAAAGAGTATTTATTATTTCGGAAGGGGACTACTTTGAAAACGATATAATAAAGTTGAAAGAATAACAAACATAATGTATTTTATTGGCTAATTCCCTGTACTTATTTTTCATAGAATTACACATTTTTCACAGAATTCCAGATTGGTTGCCTTAGTAATTAATCCTTGAAGATTGCACGAGTGGCCACAACTAGTGACAGCTGGTATGAACAAAAACTAGCTGTGCGCAACTACTATTAAAAAGGAATTTCATGAGAGGAGTGCCAGGAGTGTCTTCGCTTCAGAATTGATGGCATTAACCATAGCGGCGATTGTCCATACAATACTGAGAGCAACTTCTACAGTAGCAGCGTCATTACATCACCGGCCATGTTTCGCATCATGATGCTGGTTATGTCTTTTGTGGCTTTTTTCACTTCTTTCGCTTTTATTTCCTTCTTGTTACCCTGGCCATAATCATTATCATTCTTGTTTCAATTTCTTTATTCCTTTATTTATTTGTTTTTTTTTTCTGTTCCTTTTTTCATTTTTTTTGGTAAATATCCGCTTAGGGATTTTGTAGCTGCTGTTGTTGCTGTTAAATATTTAATCTCCTCTAAGATGTTTAAATTGCATTGGTCATCCACAATGAATCCGGCTTTGTTGCTGGGACATCGCTTGTTTGTTGTTAGTTGGCTGGTTGGTTGGATTAAGCAATTTCAAATTCTAAATATTGCGCTTGAAATCTGAAAATCCTTCAAACCACAAACAACAAATAAATATTTACATAGACAATGATAGACCACCATGAGCGTCATCATCAGGATGAAAGGATGTCTGACTTTTTGTTATTGCGAATAATTACGATTCGAAATAGTGCCAAGTGATGGGAAATAGAGAGGTTATAAAAGAATCAACATTTGCTTGTCATTACCATTGACATGGATTTTAATGAAAAGCGATACCAGAATATTTGAACAATAAATATGTCAAGGTTCTAAAGGAAATGAGTAAAAATAGCTTATATCAGAAGGATATTCCTTTATGGGATTACTTTTTCAGATATCTTTACTGTAAATGAATGTTTTAATTATAAAAAGACGAAATATGAAAAACTACGTTCGTATTGTATCTCTGTGAAGGATTGTTATAAGGAGACAATTTTTTTAAGCAGATAAACCCACAGAGGATCGCAAAGGAAAAAGCGAGTAAGCGAGAGTATAGAAATTCACAGGGAAGAGGCGAAGACCGAAACTGCTATCAAAAAGCAAAAAGTAAGGGTTATGCCACCGAGTCCTGTAAGGACAACTATAGAACTTCCGTTACATACACAGAACGTACTGCAATTGTGAGGAGAACACTTTCATAAGTTGCTAGAACAGGTCGGCATCTTAAGTGAATAAATCAGAGTTGTTATTGACGACGGCATAGACTCACCACTAACGAGCTACAATGACGCCACAACAGTAGTACTACGACTTAATACAAAGTTGCAATTGCTGATAGCCAGCAGGCAGAGCTACTAAGTCCGTTGGCGATTAATTGAATACATGCATACATTAGATCTTGAAGACGATTTGGTTAAACGAATGCCTGGCGTCAGATTGGAATAGTTATAACTATAACTATAACTATAACTATAACTATAACTATAACTATAA
>JAHXMU010000509.1:187735-212869 GCA_019455685.1 Philornis downsi
TATAACTATAACTATAACTATAACTATAACTATAACTATAACTATAACTATAAACTGTACAGCAGAATATAGAGATAATTTGGTCTGGTAAATGTGCACTAGAAATCGAAACTTCAATAGACTGTAGGGTGGAAAATGTCCTTCAGCATTCATAAGGTGTACAGCCAATTCTGGTATATTCCAATCTTAATGTTACCCGTAATATATCGAATTAATTACCATATTTTATATATTGCAACTAAGTGTCTACATTTCCATTTGCTTCAGTTGTATAACCCCATTTTAACACCATATGTCACTTGTCTTACTGGCAAATTACTTACCCGAACCGACTCCTTGTAATATATCCAATGTCTCCACACCAATATATTCAGTAGGCGGTGGTGGTTGTTGTTGTTGGTGGGCGGACGACAAATGAGTTCTACGACCTAAGCTTCCAGTCATGCTCATAGTCAAAGGCGGAGGAGGTATATTCATCGTAGCAGCTGCA
Source organism: Philornis downsi (assembly GCA_019455685.1). Taxonomy (NCBI): domain Eukaryota; kingdom Metazoa; phylum Arthropoda; class Insecta; order Diptera; family Muscidae; genus Philornis; species Philornis downsi. Next base: position 188,226 of record JAHXMU010000509.1, read on the forward strand.
GCAGCAGCAGCAGCACCATATGCATCATAATAACCCATGGAGGTGCCAGTAACAACTTGTGGCATACTGGTGCTATGGTGTTGTGGTTGCTGTACAATATTTCCTGAGCCGCCACTGTTGGTGGCAGGTGCCGACGCTCCACCCACAGTGACAACACCAACGCCACCCAGAATGTTACAACATCTGGTGGCGGGCGATGTTATTGATGACGCCGATGATGACACGGCTGATGTTGATGATTGTAAATTCTTAGCTTGTTGATGTTGGTGGTGCTGCTGTTGTTGATGTCGTTGTTGCTGTTGCAGGCATGTCATGTGCTTAGCAGCAGATTTTCTCTCCAATGTGCCACCGCCACCAGTTCCAGCACCCCCTGTAGAGGTGCTGTTGTTATTGCCGGCTGCTCCAATAAATGTCTCAACACTTGCCACGTGATGATGATCATGTTGCTGTGACGCTGTCGCCAACAACGTAGGCAACATTTGACAACGTGGAGCTGTTGAGATTATGGTTAAGCCAGGTATTTGACATGCTGCTCCAGTTGCTGATGATGCCGCGACTGCCGCACTCATCTCAAGTTGTTGCCGCCTCGCTGGTGAGGGTGGTGTTTTGTGCATTAGTGGTGGTGCTGAACTGCTAAGTTCCGATTCTTTTTCATGATTTGTGTAAACTGCGAGAAAGAAGCGGAAGGAAAATAATGAGAAAAGTTAATACGTGGAAGTAAGAGCATTTTAGAGATTTTCATGGGAAGAAAGAAGTGTAATGAATTTAAGTCTAGTAATATGGGTAAAATCGGGTTTTTATCTAACTTTTTTTTTGAGTTCAAATAAAAATTCGAAATAAAAGCAGATCTATACTTTTATTTCTAGTTTAACATGCTGTAACTTAGAAATCTAATTAAATTAAAGTAAGCGTAGTTTTCTATTCATCAGTTTACCTATAGTATCGTACATTCTGTATAAAGATTACAGGGATTCGATCATTTAAAAAGCTCGTTGAAAAAGTCAAACATTTTCTTGTGCTAAGTTGGCACTATTATAATTTTTCAGTTCATCACAAGTATGTTTTGCTATTTTCACAAAGCCTATAAATTTCTTACAAAGAATTTGTTCCAAATTTTAAATCGCAAATAAAATTTCAAGTGGCGAATCGCTGCAACATTCGGTCGAGATGTAATAGAACATTTGCCTCTTTCTGATCGGGCAATAATGTCTTTTAGTGAAGTTCATCTCTGTAAAATAAGAGAAATGGTGACTCAACATTGACTCAAGTTTTTGAGATATAGCCGCTGAAGATTATTTATATCTCACGAATCAATTCGTACTTCCATACGATTTCCGAAAATTATTGTGAATTGGTCAATAAATTACAAAATATTTATTATCAGTTGAAATTGGTTGTATCGCCTGCGAACTTATTTTCCAGAAAATACTACAGTTCTTGCCGCGAATTTTCTTTTATATCTTCTATCGACTGAAAACTGACGCTTCGAATTGTGTTTAGGAATGAGAAAAAAATCTCTCGGAGTTATATTAGGTGAATACTGTGGTAGTTCGATGATGTGTGGTGAGTTTTTGACCAGAAGTTTATTTAAAATGACTGCCTCATAAAATGGTGCGTTATTGTATTGCAAAAATTTTGAGTCCTCTTTCCACAAATCTGGCCTTTTTCGACAAATTTGCTTTCTCAAACGCCACATAACGTCCAGATAATACTCTTTATTTATCGTCCTACCATTTGGCAAGAATTTCGAGGGCACAGCACTGCGATAATCAACAGATCGCACAGATTGATTTTCCATCGATTTTGATGTGTTTTTTTTTGTCGAATTTGGCTCAATTTGAAGTCGCATTCGGAAACTTGTTGACTGATTTACGTAATAATTTCGAAATTTGAAGCCTGAATATAGGTAGGAAATGAGTCCTTTAGCTTGTCTTCGGCAACCTTACGTGATTGAGTTTTTGAAGAAAATGCAGGCTTTCCGGAACTAATCGAGCGACGACATACATATTTCATAAGCAAACAATCGTGTAAAATGGTGTGAATTGGCTCGTGATGCTCAGAATGGCTGTTTTTTGTGTTTTTCATACCTAAAAGACCTTTTTCGGCTATCATTTCCTTCACTTTATTAATGTTACCTTCAGTTACAAACTTTGATGCCCGCCTAGAGCAACATAAATCTTCCACCACATCTCGATCGCTTTTGAATGCACTGTACCACTCATATGCAAGTTGAAATAATTTCTATAACATTTCTGTAATATTTTCAACGATTCGGCCTATAAAATTCCATTTGCAATAAAAAATTTGAAACAAATTGTTCTTTCGATATTTTTATATGTAGTAAAAATTGAAAAACGAACTTGAAATGAATTGCCAAAATCGAGTAAATGACCAACGAACTGACGAAAAAATTTAGCAATACCTCTCACAAATAAGCCCTGTTAATTTTTAACAAAATGTATGAGCCCGAAAATGTACTTAACTTTCATTTCTATATGGTTATTTGAGTGTAAATAAAGTAAACTTACAACTAATTGGTGTATTTATGGACCCTGTACAGTAGTTATCATCTAAACTTGTTTTACTGGAACTTAGTTTCTTCTTGAGATTATCACTGGATGAATATCGGCCCAGATTCCCCCTGTGAATGCACAAAGGAGATTCAGGCTTTATCACAAAACAGCAGAGGATGGTAAAACCCTGAAAAGAGAAATACATAAAGGAAGGAAAGAGATATTAGAAGATGAAATTTCGTAATCAAATGTTCAGTAAAAAATGATAGTTAAAGTTAGTCTACAGTTTTAATAAAGAACAGCTTTTCATACAGAATCAGCGATAAGGTTATATAAATATTTCTCATTGAAATACTAGTAATTTGAGTCAAGATTACAGGGAATTAGGGCATATTTGATTCTAGACAATTTTCAATATAGGGGATTTTGCATAAGAAACTCTTGAGAAGTTCCTATGAGAAATCTTTCTTTCTGTGAGAAAAGTTGCCAGAAAAAATTTGGTTTTTGAGACAAATTACAAAAGTCATATTAAAAGTTAAATGACTAATTATATAACTATTAACAATAATTATTAATATAACTATTATATCTATTAATAATTAATTTTCTTTCCACGTAGATAAAATCATTGAGGCAGGTTCTCCAAAAAATACTCCTTTTAAAAAACAATTTTCAAAAAAAAAAAAAAAAAAAAAAAAAAATGTTAACTTTGCAATGTTTTTCCCTAGCCGTATCCCTAAGACAGATTTGATCTTAAACGCACTGTTGAGAATCAATTTATCTATGGGAAACATATTTATTTAGGGTGAGCTACTAATACAGTATTCAACATCAAAACTGAAAATCTGCAAACAGAGCTTTGTCAGTTTTTTTTTTCGAAAACAGAGCTTTTTTCGAAAACATCATTCTCAAATAAACCGTTTAACCATTTTTTCGCTTTTAGTTAACCGGCTTTTGAAATGTTTTTGAAATTTTACTCAATCGGTTAATGCAAATATAACATGTAGTAAAAAGGTCAGAAGTTCATTCCTTCAATTATTTTTTCATAATATCAGAGCCTTTTTTTAGCATATTTATAATAATCCGGCTTAGGTCATATGCGCTATTCTGCTCGATATCTTGTTGTCATTTTGAAGATAATTCCATTATGCCTTTCTTATAGGCATTACTACAGGCAAAAAGCTGGTACAGTCGCTTTCACAAGTTTCTCTTGAGGAGAATTGTTCACCAGCAAAAGTAGGCGCCATAGACAGGAAAAGGCGGTAATCACTTGCTGTCAGGTCTGGACTAAGTATTAGAGGGATATATCAGAACCCTTTATCCAAGCTTCTGGAACTTCTGGCGAGTCAATAGCGATGTGTGTAACGTTACATTGTCCTGAACACAACTACTTACACAATTACTTATATCGGCCAAAACTGGCCGCTTCTGGGCGATTGTTTCTTTCAGACAATTAAATTGTTCACAGTACAAGTTCGAATTAAGTGTTTGGACGTATTGGAGCAGCTCATGGTAGATGATCCCCTGCCAACCCCAACGAACTTACAGTAAAACGTTCCTGACTATCAATCCTGGCTTGGCCACCGTTTACGCCGGTTCACAGTAATTCGACTACAACCATTTATGCTTGACTTTGTTGTAAATGACAGATTTTTCATCAGCAATTCCAATCCGCTTTGGAAATGAATTTATTTTGTTGCAATTCAGTAGCGTTTAGCAGAGGTTAACTCGTGTGGCATCAACACTTCGAGCTTAGTTTTTTATCTTGTGTAATGCTTAATTCTCGAATAATCAAACCAATGCTTACATGATAGTGGGTCTTGATAATTTTAATTATTTTAATAAAATTCTTTATAATTGAGCATCAAGAGAGCGATGCATCTTTGATATCAATACTAGGAAAACGCAATTAATTGGACATGATTGACTGTTGAAGTATGAGGATCATAAACATTAGTCTGACTTGCGTTCTCGCCTTTATCAAAGAAAAACTGCGAAATATGACGTATTTTCTCTTTGCGGATATCCTTCTCTGATGGAGACTTAAACAATACTGTTTGAGTGTGCATTATTCAAACTATGCTGTGTGAATATTGAATACGAAATCTTACATTTCTATCGCCTTCTAACGTAATCCGCTTGCACTTCTACAGCACGAGATACAGATTATTAAAGCCGTCTCTAATTAATCATATCGAATTAATAGTAATCATACGTCCCAATATGACTTAATGTAATATAATTTTCATACCAAATTTAAATATATATTGCGGTAATTTTTTAGTAAACAAAAATATAGTTTATTTCATGTTTATTGTTTAATGATTTTAAAAGGAATAAAAATGGTATGAAAACAGTGATGGGAGCGATCAAAATTAGCGTCGTCCAATATACGTCTTTATATCTTCACTTCGTATTGAACACTGACCCGTGTATGAGGATGTCGTTCGTTGTTACCCGTTAATCCTTTCCCGCACATATAAACTTACAGATATGGCAGAGTTTCTTAAAAGTTACTATAAGATCTATATTCTGAAGTAATGCTGATACCAATTTGGGACAGTTTATTTGTGGCCAAAACTTTCATGAAGAATCCAAAATTATCATTCATTGTTGAGAAAATTTATTCACCACAGAAATCATAACAATTTTAAATCTTTCATTGAAGAAAACTTTAAGATTATAGATAAAAGTCTTATACAATTCTCGAATTGCAACGCTTATGTATATCAAGCTTAGAGTCCTGAGTCTGTTAAACTATGACTGCTCTATATTTAAATACAAACATATAATAAACTTAATTATGCTAAGTGAGTTTGAATTAACCTTACTTTCATTTCATTCTTAAATATTCAGAGTGATTATTTACTAAATAATTTCAATAATTCTGTTATATTTAAAAGCTTTAAATTTATAAATTTACAGTTTCAGGTCACTCACACTTAATTCATATCAATCATACGTAATTCTGTGCATTGAGTACAAAAAGTGATTGCCAATTAATATAAATCATACGCCTACTCGTATATTTAAACCTTTTATAATTCCACGTAATTAATTAGTAATTATGTTACTTAATAAAGGAACATATAAACATTAAACTAAAAGATATTTTCTTAATAGTTGATACTTTTATTCGTGTAATCTACATAAAGAAAATTTGTTTAATCTTGTTCAGTTTGAAACAAAACTTCTGTAGATCGTTGAAAATAATTGCCCTTTAACGATAATGACATACTACTTAAGCTGTCTGCCGTTAGCCTTTTATTGTAGCTTATTTTTGGTAATATCTTGAAAAGATTTGAAGTCATTGTAAGCAAAATTATAACATCATCTAATGATGATTATTAATCATCCGCAATGTAGTACCACATTGCATGCAAAATTGTGAGATTTGATTCAAACATTTGGAAAATGGAACATGCACAAACACACACACACACATACACGACTACAACATCGATTTGATATCGTGCAGAATGAATACAAATAAATATCAGCATTATATGAAAAACGATATATTTATAAATTCCGAATGAGCGATATAGCAAACTGTTAGAAGTTGTTGGTTAAATCATTAATTCATTAAAATTAATTACAAACATTAAACACTCTAAGGCACAAAGTACTAGTGCTTTGTATAGTTTATGGATATAATTCGTATTCGTAAGTAGAAAATTGTTCCATTTTGTTTTTATATGCCAGCATCACAGACATACATATATATTGTATGCATGGAGAGCGGAGTTGTATAGACACGCATAGATATATATATTCTTAATAAAATAAATGTGTATTGTGCTTAATTAGAATTTGTATTTTATTAGTTTTTTTCTATTGGTCGTATTTTCTGGACAAGAGATTCATGTGATATGACTTCTCTTGTAGTTCTTACATTACAGATAAATGTATAGACTATAAAAGGGTATTGCAGCGTGGGAAAGATAGGAATTGAGTAAAGTTGTGGCGACAGTTACGGAATTTTGAACAAGGGATTTTACTTCAAAAGATTGACTGGAAAGAACAATTTTCTTGATAGTTGCAATAACGCCAATGTATACATCAAATTGAATTAATATTAGCATAAACTTTGATACACTTTTAGTAACAAAAAAATACCGAAAATTGGTCAATAAAGCACAATGTATATGTTTTATAATTATTTATAAATTTATTTATATAATTTTTAATTTATTTATAATCTACAATTTGCAGATGGAAATTCAGTCCATACGATTTTTTTGTTACTAATTCATGTCGCACTTATACATCCACTACTTAGTCTTATTTAAGTCATTTCAAATGATTTTTCTTTGCATAATATTTAGTTTCCCTTCTCGCCTTTAACGGAGAAAAATTGCAAAATATGGCGTATTTTCTTTTTGCAGCTATCCTTTTTTGAGACGGACTCACACAATACTGTGTAAGTGTTCAATGCTCAAAAACAATATTATGTGTGTATTGAATACGAAATCCTACATTATCTAGTAGCGCAAAATGCAGATTACTAAGCCATCTATTGGGAAAATAATGAATTTTCTCTTCGTATTAATCATATCGTATTAAGAGTAATCATACGCCTTAATATAGTGTAATGTTGTGCCATCAAAAAAGTGCTTTTTCAACAAGTGGTTTTCCAGAGTGTGGTGTAAATTAAAATTACCCAAACGCACTCTATGAAACTAAAATTACACATGATTGGCTGTTACAGTATCAGGACCACAGACGCTGTTTCTATTTCTGTCGCCTGGCTTGAGTTTTCTCCTTTATCGAAGAAAAACTGTAAAAATTGCGTATTTTGATTTTGCTAAATCCATATTTGACACACTCTCAAACATTATTTAATTAAGCAATCACAAAACCGTTTGAGAGTTTTTTTTGAACACGAAACCCTATTTTTCTAAAGCAAACTAACGCAACAGAATCGCACTTGTACAAAGACAGACAATTCAGATTACTAAAGCCATCTATTGGAAAAATAATGAGTTTCTTTTTTACTGTTTTACAATTTCTATTATTTATTATTTATTAAAATTTATTGTATTGCCTTCGAATTGGGAAACATTATGTTTATGTCAATGAATAATCCATTCATCGAAATAGTTTTTAAACGCATTTTCCGGAAAAGAAAAAAAATATTATTTTATAGGTTCCATCGACTGAAAACAGGTGCCTCGAGGTGGTAATTTGAGTTTTGGGAAGCCACAAAGAGTCTATTGGAGTCATATCAGTTAAATACAGTGATTGTTCGATGATATTAGTTGAGCTTTTGGCTAGAAATTCGTTCTTCTTCTTCTTCGTTTTCTCAGGTGGCAACTGGAATAGACATATCTCATCTATTGTACGTCGCCCTTAGAAAATAATTCCAAGCGCTTCGATCTTCTGCACTTCTCCAATTCGTTACACCAAGTTTCGATAGAACTTCAAAAGCCTAGTCTTTAGAACTAGGTTTTGGTCGCCCTCTTCTGCGCCATCCTTCGAGTTCGTTTGCTGAAACTTTTCCATGCCGGAGCATTTGGGTCCATCCGCACAATATGACTCAGCCAACGCAAACGCTGTATATTAATGAGTTAGACCACGTTGATGTCGATTATAGCTCATACAGCTCAATGTCCGTGCGACGCCTGTACTCTCCGTTAACAATGATGAGTCCATATATTTTCCGGAGTATTTTCCTCTCGAAAACTGCCAGTACTGTTTCATTATCCATCCGTTTGTGTCATTACCCAGAATTCTGCGCCATATAATAAAATAGGTAGAGCCAATGTCTGGTACAGTCGGATTTTTGTTTGTCGAGAGAGGGCTTTATCATAGTAACATCTGTTAGCAAGCAATACTCTCCTCTTTATCTCTATGCTGTCATCATTCGTTTTGTTTACAGCGAAACCGAGGTAGATGCATTTTTCCACCACTTCAAAATTATAGTTGTCAACGTTCATACAATATACCAAACGAGCAGACTCTTTGTTCGTTGAAAAAAATAATTTTGTTTTGTCCTCGTTTACCACCAGACCGATTTTTGCTGCTGATTTTTGATGCTTGAGAAGGCTGTAGTAACATCTGGCAGCTTTCGGCCTACAACGTCTATGTCATCTGCATATAAGAGTAACATATGGTTTTTATTAAAGATGGTACTAGACGTGTTAATTGCAGCTGTCCTCATAATCATCTCCAGTACGAGTATGTTGAAGAGGCCGCCCGATAGACTGTTGCCCTGTCTAATCCTCATTTGGTATAAAAAGACTCGCTTAGATCTTTGCCTATCTGCACTGAACACGAAATCTTCAGTCAGCGTCATCCTTCAAAGACGTATAAGCTTCGTTGGAATTCCAAACTCGGACATTGCCTCATACAGTTTTTGCCGTATCGGGCTATTAAAGGAAGCTTTATAATCAATGAAAAATTTTGGCTCGTGAGATGGTTTATTATCGTAGGGCAAGATCCAAGAGTTTTCTTTCCATTAATCTAACCATTTTTTGATGAATTTACTCTCTCGAACGCCGGATAAAGCCAGGACAACATTTTTTATTTACCGTGTGACTTTCTGGCAACCGGTATGAGCGTACATCACCCCGATAATCAAAGAAAACATTTTTACATAGTTTTTCGGCCTTGGTTCAATTGGAAGGCGCTAATATGCATGCATGTTAGTTTCCAGAAAGCGTAATTTCATATTTTGGCGATGTTAATTGGCTACCAAGATCATGCGATTTGACGGCGTTAGACTTTTTTTGTAGGGCTACCGCAAAGATCGTGTTTACATGGATAATATCCAACCGGTGGAGTAATTGGAAACCAACTTTAGTCACGCTATTGCCGAAATACCGGCCGAAATGTAAGGAAAATTGTAGAAAAGTACCTCAAAAGGATTCACTGTTGCAACTAAACTAGAAGTGGTTATTTAAATGCTGGTGTATTTTGTGCATTATGGAAAGGTGCAAGAATTGTAGTGAAATAAAAGCTTCATACAGCTATGATTTACGTGCGTTAATTTGTTAATTTCATTTAGTTTTGAAACTGGAAAAATGGATAACCCGTTATAATTTGAACCATCTATCTTAAATTTTCATATGCATGACTGAATGCCGTCAAACACTTAAAATGCAGACCACTACACTTTCTGCTGATGACGGGCAAAGCCATCATAATCCTGTATTTTCAATATTGTTTCAAATTTCAAACAATTAGCTTTCGGCAATGAGTGCAAGACCTGCAACAGTATTTCCCAAGCAATAGTTCTTTATTCGCTAAACAGTACGAATTCCTGTCATGCTAATTAATACACCTTTACAGCATACATTCTGACTCACAACATTAACAGCATAAATGTTTTTAAATAGTTCCTGTTTGGACACACATACATGTACTCATTAGAATTTGTAGTAATGTATATATGTATGTGTTAGTGCAAAATATCTTATGACTACTTATGTGGCATAGTTTACATACCTTGTGTGGTACACAGTACAAACATAATCATTATTAGATTGAACCAAGGGGCAAACCACCCCACATATATATATAAAGTAAAACACACTCACGCACATGCACAAAAACATACACTAATGTGTATATAATATTAACAAATACTACGTATTGTAGATAAATATTGCACATGTTCGTGGGAGACGATGAGGGTGTAGTAAAATAAATGTATACGTTATAGACAAATATAGATAGACAAAGGCTTTTACACATCTCTCTTACAGAACTAACAATACCAAAGACTGAGTAATAGAACGTAAGAGAGGGAAAGATGAGAGGAAGTGTCTTGTTAGTAAAGTTATTTTACACTGAAAAGGTATAAAGTCCTACAGTCCTACCTGGTTAATAATAGTAATGATAATAATAATAATAACAACAACAAACAAAAGGAGCTTTAAAGGAGCTGTTGCAGTATGTGCAAGTGGCTTTATGCATAGTGGTGATGGTGGTGTTCACAGAAGAACATGAAAGTTATTATATTAGTTGGAGTATCTATAAACGATTCATACATGTTTATGGCATTTCTGTGATATGAGGGTAGGTAAGATGATGCGGAGAAAACAAACATTAATTGCGAAATTAAGTAATTGTATAAATTGACAACAGATGATATTGAACGGTTTTTGTGGGAGCTGATGGCCACAAAAAACGTACCAAACCAGAAGTCACAAAATTAATGTGAAGATTTTGACATGGATTTGAAGGTGTATATAGAGATCTGTTGACAACATCTTTTTGAAATAACAATGCCTGTTCCGTTCCACGTTTTTATTTTACAATACTTTACAGACAACGAGCGCTACGTTTTCTCTTTGTTGGAGAAAGTGGGGCAGAAAACGTTGCCCTCAAGTACGATCGCATATTGCAGCAAACCGCCATATAATAAAATTCCCATATTTTGGGGAATGGAACGCCTTATCACCGAACTGATGATAATTTTTGGGGGCGTTTTTAAGGAACAATTGCTAAGACACAAATGTGTTATAAAATCAGTAGCGAAGTTTGTAATTTATCACTAAAATTTTGTAGGTCCTGCGGCGGCTTATACCATTTGCAGACTTCTACCTTGAAAACTTAAACTTAAAGAGAAAAAAATCAATAAAATAAAATATCGCTAACACTTTAAAATCACTATAATAATCTCAATAAATTTCTGTAGCTCCTATGAAGGCTTGTATCATTTGCTGACTTCTACCTTAAAAATTTAACTTAAAAAAAATCACTAAAATAAAAAATTGACATTTTGATTTCAGATCTTTTTTTTAAAAATTTAAACTTAAAAAAAAGTCACTAAAATAAAAAATCGACAACATAAAATATGATAAACACTTTGAAATCACTATAACAACTTGATGCTTCATTTCTGATGTTTAGTTATATTTTGATTTCAGCTCTTTTTTTATTTTAGCGCTCCTTTTTTGAAATCTTATTAAAGCCTTCTTGATGTCCTCAAAATTTTCTCTTTTTTTTAATTTTTTTGCTTGTTTTGAAATTTTCATCAAAAAATTAAAAAAAAAAATTTAAATTTAAAAATTAAAAAAAAATAATTTTTCGTTTTCAATTTTTTTTTGCGTTTTATTAATTGTTTTGAAATTTTTATCAAAAAGTTAAAAAAACTTAATTTTTTAATTTTTTTTTTAAATTTATAAAAAAAAATTCTGTTGAAAATTTCGAAACAATCGATAAAGTGAAAAAAAAAACAAAATTGAAACCAAAAAATAATTTTTTTTAATTGTTTAAAAAAAATTTCAAAACAATCGGCAAAATGCAAAAAAAAAAACCAAAATTGAAAACGAAAAAATATTTTTTTTTTTTAATTTTTTGATAAAAATTTCAAACCAGTCGATAAAATGCAAAAAAGCCAAAATTGAAAACGAAAAATTAATTTTTTTTAATTTTTGATAAAAATGTCATAGCAATCGATAGAATGCAAAAAAGCTCAAAAATATGGCATTTTTCTTCACCTTCTACTTTTATTTTGTTGATTGTTTTTAAATTTTTACAAAAAAAAAAGAAAAAAAAAAAAATTATGAGATAAAAAATTGCTCAACATGAAATATGACTTAACATTTTATCATTTTTTATTTTAGCGACTTTTTAGGAACTTTCCGGTGTCAGAATCATGTTCCCTCTGTCGATTTTAGATTATTGCACTTTTTATTTTATTGAATTTTTAGAAATTTTTTGACTCTAGATTAAGGTCTTTACTAATTTTGAGGCTCCACTTTGGCTGTTTTGGCTACTGACCGCTTCGTATATATATATATATTAAACTTTAGCGTTTTTTTTTTATTTTAGCGATTTTGTATAATATTTTGGCTCATGCGCAAGGCTTTAGATCGTTTAACAACCAAAGAACGCGTAAAAATAGTAAAAATTTATTACAAAAGTAGTGATTCAAACCGAGGCTTTCAATAGAACAAAATTTTCTTCGGCGATGAAGCTCATTTCTTTCTGGGTGTTACGTCAGTAATCAAAATAGTCGCATAGTGATCCAGAAGTTTGTAAGAAATTGGTTGTTCTAATTCAGCATAATTTGTTAACTACTATTTTTTGCCATATTTGTAATGCTTTTAAATGAGCATTAATAAAAGCTTTTAAGCGTAACTTGATTAAAATTCAGGAAAAAGTCATAAAAATGGTTATAGCATCAAAGTCACTTTTATGGAAGTGCAAGTTCTTGCAGTGTGTGACAAAACCGTCAATGAAGTATTCAAATATAAAGTGATCCAGAAGTGATTGTAAAAAAATCATTGCATCCGGAAAAAAGTGACTGTTTGAGGCGAAGTATGGCCTGGAGGTGTCATTGGGCCATATTTTTTTTCAAAAATGTCACTGGAGGAATCTTAAAAGGATCTACTGCAAGAACCAGTCCAGAGGCGGCCATTTAAATGACATTGTATTTCGTACATAATGTCAAGGTCCAAGCATTATGACGAAATAAGGATTTCATCGAAATTATAGCTTTATGTATGTTTTATTTAACTTTATTTGAAAGCGAAAAATAGATAACCTTATATATGTATAGGTAAGGAGGTATGGTGTCATTAAAGTTTTATAGAGCGGTAAATTTGGAATAGTGGACCACATGGATCATTCTCCAACATTTTTATGGTGAAGCTCTTAGCCATCGCCAAACAAGTGACATATCGAGCACTCAAAAGATTGAATTGGTGGATTAATCGCAGTATAGCCCTGATTTTGCTTATAATGACTTTTTGGCTGCGTCCTTCCATTATGAATAAATTGCATGGTCAACAGTTTTAGAGGTAAGAACCCCGATTGCTGCGTCTAAAATCAATCGCCTACGTCGTTTTACTATATTCGTTTTCCTATTAATTATACAGTACTTACTCCAAATACTACGTAATGTTTACTGAATTTATATATTTTACATTTAGGGGACTGCAAAAAAGTTAAGTTAAGTTTAGGTTTTGATATTGTAAATTTATTTAAAAATGCTTTGCAAGTCGGTATCAGATCAATATTCGAAAGGCTACTGCTTCATACACCGAGTCAATTTGTGCCTTAAACAGAACTGAGAACCCCTATTATTTTGGTTTTGCATTAAAATACTTGAGAGTTTCGTTTAGTTAATATTGTTTTTCCACCTGGTAGTTTATTAGAGAATTGAAATGAAAGGTGAATAAGTAAATGAAATGTTTATAAGTAATATAACTTATTAGTCAAATGACATTTAAATCTATTCAAGTTTATATTACTCATACTATCGGTCATATGGGGGCATATATGAACCAACATTACTCATAATACGGCTGTATAATTATAACACATAATGTTGGGGATATATTATAATGTTTTGCAATTTTTTTTCTTCATATTTTTATGAGGCTTACTGTATTTCCCATTCATTGTTTACGCAGTATTAAAACATGTTTGAATTTATTTTACTTATACTGCAACAAATATGCATAATTATCTCGGATATTACTTATACGCTATGGTATACTTATGATTTTGTTTTGGTGAACGTTAATATCACTAATTGACCATTAGATATTTGAGCATGTACGAATTTATATTACTCATACTGCAATGAATATTTTTATTATCGCACGTAACACGTATACGCTATGATGTACTAAAACAGTTGTATTAGTCATCAGTAAGGAGTTTGTATCAGCGTTCTTTGTTGATGATACGACATTTCTGTGGATTAATATTAATCCTACTTTCACCGACGTATTTATTGCTTATGATGATAATATCATACATGACGTTTCCCAAAGATTTCTCCAGTATTGATTTTATATCAACTGTATGATGTTTTGTAGTTTCGATGTTACTAAATCTTTATAGTGTCCATGTTCAAATTTATATTACTCATACAATAATTGAGGTGGCATGAGCAATATTTGGCATGAGTTGAAATACAAGTTATAGTTAATTGAATTGGAAGATGTTTACCTTTAGTGAATTATTATGAAAGTATAATTTCGCTCGGTTTCAGGTCATTGGTATTAAAAATCAAGGATGTAGATATTATTTGTAATTGTTTTGTTTAATATTTTCTCGATAAAATATTTCAGCTACAACATCAAAACCAATAAACAACGACGAGGAATGCCTATGGTATCTCTGGCATCTCCTGTAATAGCAGGCATCATAATGGAGGAGTGGTTGGACAATTGTATTGACACTGTCTGATGACAAAATTCGCAATTATCACGAAATATGTTGATGATTTGTTCGCCATAGTAAGGAAAACTGTCGTAGATGCAACCTTAAAAATATTGAATTCATTTATTCAGACAAGTTTAATTAACAATGGATGAAAAAAGGACATGCGATTTTATTTATTGCATTTATTTATATGCATTGGTAATTAGACAAGGGAAAAAACATCGAAATTGACTGGTATCAGAAACTGTAATCATCACCAAGAGCAAATGATTTCAAGTTATAACACTCGAGCAAGATAATTATGAATCCTGCATCCAACTTTGTATGACGAGTTTTTAGAATCAGTGACTGCCAATTTCATAACGCAAATTTAAACGAAATTAAATACATTTCAAAAAAGAATAACTCTTCGAAATTGACGATAGAACAATTGATTTACCAAATTAAGCGTAAAGAATCAGAAAAACAAAACGAAATTTGTACGAAAAAATGCAAATCCTGGTATTTCAGAAAGACTTAAACACTCAAATGTTTATAACGGAGAAAACTTTGAGCTAACCATTAAGACAGACAATTCAGTTAGTATTGTCTGTCTTACTGGTTATATATATATATATATATATATATATATATATATATATATATATATATATACATATATAAAATCAAACAAAAATAAGGAAAAATGATAAATCTAAGTTAGACTAGACGGCACATATAGCCTCTATAAAAACAGAGTTAGAGACGAGATTAGCATTGAATCAATACAACAAAAAATCGCTCTCGCAGGACACTGTACATTGGATTGAAAATTCTAGAAAAGGTGAGAAAATGTAACCGAAGGTACATTTTGGAAATGCTCCATATCATCAACGTTCCTATTGACAAGAGACAGAACTATAGCCGAGATACAGGGCAATGTGCTCAAATATATCGACATTCAATTACCAATCAAATCACAAATTTAATAAATATAATATACGCAAATAGTTAGTTAATTACAGACACATGGTGGCGCAGGAATCAAGCTACAAACACAATGTCAATATCCACGGGGACCAGTATTTAAAGATATTGAAGCAAAGTTTTTCCCAGGACGGCATCGAAGACGAATCCGTTTCAACAGAATTTCTGGCCAAAAACTGAGGACATATCATAGAAAACCACCGTACCTGATATGGTACCGTATTGACCTTATATGGTTTTGGTGAACTTTTTTTTCAAAACTTAAATTCACATTTCGAAGCTGCTGTTTTTAGTGAATAGAATATATAAATAAAAGGAAATTTTCGGCGGATTATTTAAATCTTTCTTGGAAAGTATTTTTGCAAAATATTTTGATAATTGGATACTCGTTGGCATGGGTGTATTATTTCATAAGGAGCGATATAATAAGTTTAAATGAATAATAAATAGTTTGTGTTTTATTGACTGATTCTCAAAAACTTGCTTATTATTTTTGCTGAAATTGGCATAACTTTTATTAATGCTTGGGGCAGACCAAGATATATTAGATATGTATGAAGATATTTAACTTAATATCTGACTTAATATCATATAATATGGACAACAAGTTCAGTCTTTATAATGCTAGATACTATTGAAATTAGTAAAGATAAAACTGTATGATATCTCCTATTAAAAAACAAATTCTCTTGCATTCCATGAATGAAATGTGGAAGAGCTTCTCACATACGGTGAGCTTGCGCACAATGTATTGTAATGTTAGACTCCCTTAATGAGGCCTACAGTTCAACGATGATTCAGAAAGTTAAT
The DNA here is from genome assembly GCA_019455685.1 of Philornis downsi. Lineage (NCBI taxonomy): Eukaryota > Metazoa > Arthropoda > Insecta > Diptera > Muscidae > Philornis > Philornis downsi. The sequence continues at coordinate 204,644 of JAHXMU010000509.1, forward strand.
TTGAGAACCGTCAACTGGATTCATAGATTTCTCGACTAATCGAATTGTTTGTCAGACGCATCGATTTGATCGATTTGTCGCTTAAACAATGGTAGATGATTGCATCGGCGTCCATGAATTCACCATCATATGTGTGATAGTCATGTGTTCTAACCTTCACGTCACGGCTGGTCACTTGTACTTTTAGATTTTGTTGTACTTATAGAAAGAGCTATTTTTTTTACTATTCGTTAGGTAATGACATCACTTAGCTAATTAGCTTGGTACGGTATATTCGAAATGCAAAAAGTTTCCGTGACAAAGATGAATGAGTTCCGTATTTATAAAAATGGCGGAAAGGATATGAAAACAAATCAAAAATTTGATTGTGAAGATTTGATTATTATTAACAAAATAAATCAAGATATTACTAATAATTTTAGTTAATAATCATAAGTCGTTTCATTTATCCAGAATATATCGTAAAATCATTTAATTATTTTGATGAATTTGGCATTAAAGTTGCTTACTGTATAACTGCTTAATATTTTATGCAATATTACCCATACAAAAAACATCTTTGTACTAGCTGTAACATTGCAATTACACTTTACTAAGTCCTAAAATCGTATAAGCTTGTAAATGGTGACGTTCATCTTACCTATTTGTCATACGTCACACGAATACACTGGAATTAATATCACTCATACCACTCAATTAATATCACTCATACACCAGGCGTCTCATTCATTGGTTAAATTACCAACCACGGACTCCCCAAATTACAAATTTAGTTGACAATATACGCAAAGCGTTAGGGCGTTTTACTGACATAGGGTGACGCACGAATCATGCTACAAATACAATGCCATATTCATAGCAACTTTTTCCTCAGAACTGCATCGAAAACCTATCCGTTGCGACACGCACAGCCAGACCGTTTGTGGCGGAGTTCCAACGAAAGATCCCAAACAAATTAATATCCAGAAACTCCACTTTCCTCTGGGGTTATGTCAAGCACTTTTTATGGGGTTATGTCAATAAAGAGGTGTACAAAACGAAAGCAAGGAATTAGACTGAACTGAAGCAGTCGATTAAAGTAATAATTGAGGCGATTCAGACTTCAACCTTTAAGGCCGGAATGAGTAGTTTTCTGATCAGGTGTCACATATGCGTGAATAAGCATAGAGACCATTTACTGTCTATCATCTCCAAAATCAATAAGTTATATAAAATATAATTGAATTTTCCATAAATTAAAAATAAAAAAATTTATTAAATACATTATTTGAATTTCTTATTATTATGGCACAATTATTTGTTGAATATTTCGTACACTTTGTTTAAAATATAACGTCTTGCCATATTAAGTGTTTATATATCATTGAAAATGGTTGACGAAATCAATTGAAATAATGGAAAAATATTAAATAAAACAACAAGAAACCAATACCCTTATCCTTGTATTGCAATTCCATGGCCTGGAACGAAATTATACAGAACTGAACGTATTTCACATCATAACATTAGTCTGGCCAACTTGTTGGAGTTTCACCTTATTTCTCCTTAAATTATCATACCTCTCCTCCCTGACCATAACTGCTATGTGGGCAAAGTATCTTTTAGTTATGGTCCCGGGAATTTATACTGCCATTATATTATAAGCATTTCTTTTAAATAAGGAAATCCACAGTACCTCACATTACTAGTATTCGTGCAGCTCTCTTTTGGCTCCTGACATTGTGGAGAATTTTGAAAAGCTCTTGACTCTGTCACTGGCAAATACCATCCGACCGTTCGTCCATTTCTTTGTAGCATTCAGGCAGAATCAATGAGTCTCTCGCCATGGCCGATGGCATTCATATGCGTTTATGGCACATAAGTATGGAACAAGTGTTTTGTTACTAAAAATCCCCCATCGTCTCAAGTCCTTTGCGTTTTCACACATTACACCCGCACTTCAGGTCCTTAAACTGCCGTTGCTGCTGTTGTTGATATTGTCGAAGTTGTTGTCGTTGTTGATGTTGAGTAGTAAATAGTTTTATAGCAGCACTTTGTTTGTATTGCCAGCAATTCATTGAAAGTTATGTTATGTCTCTATTGTCGTTGCTGCTGTCGTTGTTGTTGTCGTTGTTGTTGCTAACATAAATAATTAAGCCCTCTTCCTGTCATTAGGACAAAACAATCTCTAATAGCCAATAATAAGTCTTATCAGCCAACAAAGAACATACGAGCAAGAGCAGCACGACGACTTTGTTCATCTAAAGCCACAAAGAGCTATAAATAACAATCGATGTTATTGGAAATTTGCATGCATTTAATTTGTATAAAATCTATAGTGGATGTTCTTTTCTTGATGCTATTGAAATTATTTTGGGTAGAATAGAAATTATTAATTTGATCGGTTAGAGCCAACACAATAAATGGGGGTAATTTCATTGATTTCAATTGAAATTTGTGGCCATTGGCAAAGGTTGTTAATAGTTGATTTATAATTCCAGGAATTAGACAGGAGATTACATTTGAATATTTAAGTTAAGATAAGGGTAATTTTGAAAATTTCTTTAGCTAGGTTATAACCATGAAGCAGTTTAAGTAATTAGCATAGTATAATATGCCCAAAGTGGATAAAGTTACAATGATTGGAAATGAGGGTGGTAATTAGAAAATCAGTAGAAACTATGCGGAAATATACATAAACATAATATAATTGATGACAAAATGTTTGCAAGGATCAAAGAAATTTTGAATATAGGTCATTATGTGAATTGATATCAAGTCCAGTGGCATGAAATTGGAATAGCATAAAAATAATTTTACCTGTACAAAAGTCGCTTCTTGAAAATCTTTCAATTTATGATATTGAGCTGCTTTTAGTAGCTTTTATTTAAATTGACATTAATCTTACTTATAGATCCTTATTAAATGTGTTTGTTTTAATATTACATCACAGAAACTTAATATAGTACTAATTTTTCTTGTTGCTCATACCCCATTGGAACACATTTGTATTAATATTACTAATACCACAGGTTATAAACCATCTAGTGATGTAATATTATGCAATAATTATGCTATTGTTTTGGACAAATCGGCAGAGGCTCTTCTTATTGACCATATTGCAGTTGGAAACCTTTGAATTTGTAATACTCATACCATAGAGAGGCAAATTAATAGTAATAAGGCACAATTATTATTATAAATTATTAGGAATTCATAAATTATTGGTAGTATTACTATTACGATATTTTGTACCAAAAATATCAAAAGGTTAAATAGGCACTGACTTATTGATTAAAATTTTGGTGAAATGATATACAAATTTAAAATTGTTTGTCAGACGCATCGACTTGACTGGCGCCCAAACAAAGGTAGATGATTATATCGGAATCCACGAATTCCCGACCATATGTGTGATAGTCGCGTTTCCTAACTGTCATGTCGCAGCTGTCCACTTGAGCTTTTGGATTTGGTTGTAATTATAGAAAGAAAGTTATATAGAAAGGTGTACTTTTTGCCATTCGTTAAGTTAAGGTGATGACACCACATAGGTAATTAGATTGGTACGGTATATTCGAAATGCAAAATTTTTCCAAGGTCAGTAATTATAAAAATGGAAGACAGGATATAAAACCAAATAGAAAAAATTGATTGTGAAGAGGTGTAGTTATACAAACATATATGTAAAGTTTAATAAAATAAATCAAGATATTACTAATAATTTTACTTAATAATCATAAGCCGTTTGAAAACATACTCGTATACTTCAGTTTTGATTTATTCAAAATATATCGTAAAATCATTTAATTATTTTGATAAAGTTGGCATTAAAGTTACTTACTGTATCATTACTTAATATTTTATGCAATATTACGCATACCACAAACATCTGTGTAGTAGCTATAACATTGCAATTACATATTGCTAAAATCGTATAAGCTTGTAGGTGGTGACGTTCATCTTACTTATTTGTCATACGCCACCCGAATACACTTGAATTAATATTAATCATACCACAGTCGACACAATTAATATCACTCATACCCCAGACGTCCCATTCATTAGTTTAATACAACGAACACGATTTGATAAGACTTATACTACGGGGTTTGATCAAGTTGTCAGATGACGACTGTCTTAATTACTGATCATATATCATTTGAACATCTTTGAATTTATATTACCCCTATGACAGACAATCAATTAGGTAATGTTAATATTTCTAATACTATAAGATGTTTATACTATGTCAAATTGTCGTAATCATACTTGTGGTACCTCCATCAACAAGAAAATTTGTGAAAGTATTGAAAATGAAGTGATTGAGGTGATTAGGATTATGTGGAATTATTATTCAATATATATAAAATTTCAATGGCTCTATGAAAGGATGATAGTTAGGGCATTTTCTGTCATGATATATATAAATTTAATGGAAATGTAGTCGATGGCAACATGTCGAAGACTAACTAATTACATTTGGAATGCGGGTCATTATGTGAACATAGGAAAAATTGAAGAACTATTATCTATAGTAGCATTAAACAATTAGATACAGTCGAGTAAATTATGAGGGCATACACTTTTTTTTAAATATAAATAAATTAAGGCTAGACTAAATGAATAATATTTCCACAGTCTTCTTGTTCACGGAATTAGACGAAAATAACAACTGCTGTTTTATATAACGTAGTTTTAATTATTATTTGTATTATTAGTTGTAAAAGTAGTTAGTTTTTTATGTTTTAAAAAAGTTGATGCTAATTCAACTGATAAATGAATGATTATGATTATAAATTTTTTATATAGTATACAGCACGATCACTAGTGATAGTATTAGTGACATAGTATATTGCCTGTTCCTGATTTGTTGCGTATTAATTGATCATTTCCTATTAGAATCAAATTAATATTACTTATACCACAGGCTGCACATAGAGGGGAAGGTGTTTGGACGTTTGTCAATTCGTATTATTCTAAACTTTATAATGTACTACTAATACGCTATGATAATACTTAAATTTCATTCCAAATTTAAAATGGTTTACCACTAAGTAGAAAATTGGGTATTTTTATTTACCAGAAATTATCTTCGATTTCTTGTTTATGACAATTTTTGAAGTTGAACTTTTTAAGGGAAGGTTTGAAACATTAGCAGGCGATGTTTCCTATGGCTGTCATTCGATGGGTACTTCTATTGTCTCAGTAGTGATAGATCATATAAAAAATTGCATCAGATCCATACATTTATTTTTGTGAGGCCAAAGTTGCAAATTAATATATTTTCAGATAGTTATTATATCAGGCAACGTTACAATGTTTCTTGTCGTTTTATTTGGTCCGAAGTTTAGTTTTAATAGTTTTTTATTGACAGAATGCGCTTCCCAGGATAAATATTTCCTCTAGCTCGGACACAAAATCTGTAAATTACGAGAAATGGAAGCCAACATGACAAATTTTGACTCTTCGCTCGTTCACCATAGCAGTCAGCCATTGAAATTGATAGTATACTGCAACTACAGATATATATGCTAGTAAATTACCCTTATATTCATTTGATGATTTGTATTCAAAAGTTAATCTCCTTCAATTAAACTTCTGCTAAATTTATGTATCATGGCGCAGAATATTTGCCTAATTATCCTACTTGTATCCATCCATAGAAACTTTATGAATTTTGGATATTTCATATAATGCTATTATTTCAATCGCTTTATTTTGAATACTTTCAAACACCTTCTCAAAAATTTCCCTATCAATATGTATGATTACAGAAATGTGATGCAATATGTACTTTAGGTTAACATCGTGCCGTATCAGTAATATTTTCACTACAGAATTAATTATTTGTCGTATGAGTAATATAAAGTCAATAATGTTTAAATGGTGTACGATCAATAGTCAAAAAAACTATCGACTTGACTAGAATCAATAGCAAAAGGCTTAGAAGGCATCATGTTTTATTGATTATGTTGAATCACTAAGCAGGATGACAGTGATATGAGTAATATTAGTTAGTGGAATAATAGTGGTATGAGTAATATTAGTTAGCAATATGAGAATTGCATGAGTAATATTAGTTATTAGGAAGACAGTGGTATGGGCAATATTAATTAGTAAGACGACAGTGGTATGAATAATATTAGTAGGAATACAGTAGTATGAGTAATATTAGTTAATAGTGGTATAAGCAATATTAGTTAGTAGGATGATAGTGATATGAATAATATTAGTTAGTAGGGCGACAGTGGAATGAGTAATATTGGTTAGTAAGACGACAGTGGTGTAAGTAATATTACTTAGGAGGATGACAGTGCTATGGGTAATATTAGTTAAGTGTATGCAAATGATATGTGAATAGTAAGTAAGGTGAGCGTCAACATCTGCAAGCTTATAAAACTTTGAGAACTGTCATAGTGTAATGTTGTAACTAATAAAGAAAGTGTCAATGATACGAATGGTAGTGAATACAGCAAAAAATTATGACACGACAAGAAAGATTAATGTCAATTTGATAAAAATAGCTAAAAGTTCCCGCCATGAAAAATGAAAATAAAATAAAATATCTTTGTTTATGTTTGTACATAATTGTCGAGACTGGTAATCATCATGTCACAATCGGAAGTTTGAACATAAAACATAATTTCTCCTGCATCTCATGAATGAAATATGGAGAAATCATATCTCAATACGTTCTGAAACGCACTGAATAGTATATAAAACATAATAACCATTTCAAAGAAAAATTCAAAGCTTAACTCGCAGCTAAAACACACGTGGTCATGTGCATTGCAGTCGTGTGTTCTATCTGAAGGTTCGTCACTGATTCCCTAGCACATGACTTATATTACTAACATGGCTGTGTCGGCTTTGAGGATACGATTATTATTCAATTCCATCTAAAATTTGGAATTTTTTAGTTGTTTTGATACTTCAATAATTTAAGTAATTCTTGTCCATAATCCTATTAGATTTACATTAATTATTAATCTAGGCGGAAATATTGGTAATCCGTTAAATGCCATATTTATTTGATTTTACTAAAGTCCATTGGAAATGTGGTTATCCTTTAAGTGTATAAATTTCTCTCAAATAAATCTTGCTTGTGACCATAATTTGATGCGACATCTTATTGTATGATTAATATTAATTCGTTTTTGGCAATATAATGTATGTTTGTATATAGAAAAAGTACAGCTTTGTTCATTAAAGTTTGGTTTATTGGCCATAAACCGATTGAATGTGTGTTCAGTATTGTTTTGCAAAGCTTTTAGAAAATTTTATTGTCCTAATCTATTATTTGTTTTACCGAATGTAATTTTAATCATAATGTCGAAATCATATTAATTAGAGGATTCTATGGTTATTTTGGTAATTAGGTAGTTTTAATGCATTGAGACTGTTTTTTCTACATTCATTTTACATTTATTGTTCATTAGAGACATCAGTTTTAATCGGAGCCAGTTCCATAGACATCATAATACTTTGATTTTATTAAAGCTTTCTTAAAATACTATCACTCCTTAAAGGCTTAAAGGGGTATACGTTTTCACAATGTCCTTGCTCTTGTTTGTGGTCATAATTTAATTTGACATCTTGTTGTTTGAGTAATATTAATCCGCTTTTGACAATGTTTTCACTAATGGATTTATTGCTTAGGTTTTGATATTTAAATATTTGATTTGCAAGATTATAGCACATAATCTAGTTTGGTATATATTCAATATTTTTTTTCGTTTTTTTTTTTGAAAAATTTTGTAGCTATAAATTCCAACTTGTTTCATAGCAGGTTGTATAAGTAATAACTTGGAAATACCGTAACGTATAAGTTACATATACATAAGCGGACGAGATTTTTATGGCAGGATATATCGGAAAACTTGAATTTTTGATTACATTCAGGTGATACTTAATTCACTACGACTTTTAATACTATTTTGTATCTTAAAAAAATAAAAAAAAAATAATAAAATAACTATATTAACAAAAACAAAATTTAAAATATGAATTGGGGTATGAATTGAGCTTTATAATTTGTTTTGTCCATTATTAGGTTTATTAAAGTTGAATTACTTACGAATTAATTATATGTTTCGTGGCGTAAGGACCACCTTAAGCAACCATGTCTAAAAAATGCCTATTTGTTATGGTTACGTGGTAACTCGGAAGTGCAGAGATGACACCCATTTTAAAGTTGGTAGAAGTGGGCTAGGGAGATGTGGTCGTGGTGGCAAATAGAAAAAATAA